>JAODAL010009079.1:0-113185 GCA_025379985.1 Phyllomedusa bahiana
ACCCCCCCATTGACAATGTGGGGGGCGCATTGTATGGCCACGGGAAAACAAAAACAGTACTGATCGCTAATGAACTGGAAGGACTAGAAAGTTATTGAAGGTCCTCTTCAAGAGGTTGTGCTTAATTTCAGATTGAAAGCTGGAACTGTTCTAAAAATATTTGAATATAATTTTTATATAATCATAAATCTCTCATTGCTCCAGTGCCGGTGTAATATTCCCTGCAACAATAACATCACAAATGTCATTCATGTAATCACTGGCCTCAATGGTCTTACACTATACAAGCACTGGAACAATGGCGGCACTGGAGCCGGGGAGGATTACAGGTGAGTAAGGTTTTTTGTTCTTTTTTTATAACAATTTCAGGTCTTAGGCAATGATTTTAAAAATCCTGGACAGCCCTTTTAAGTCCTGATGCAGGTACTGAAGGGTTTAGAGGGATCCTCCAATTGTTGATAATCTAACATAACATGCTAAATGTATGGAGTCATCCTTTTGCTCCACTGATTGACAATCCTCACTGCGTTCATTGAAAATGGCCACTAAATTCTCAGACTACCTTCTGCATGGTATACTTTGGTAGTCTGAGATACACCTCCCGTCTCTCAGAGCACAGAGTATGATCATCTGAAATCAATTGGATGTGTTTCAGACTACAGAAGAATACTGTGCATAAAGTAGTTTTAGAAGAATGCAAATGGGGCACATGTATATACAGGGCGCATTTGCGCGAGAATTTTGGTGCAATTTGTGCTACATATATTGACGTACATGCTTTATACCACATTTATTATGTGTTTCTAGACACTACTACTCCTTGTCTGACAATAAAGGGCGTAACCTCAATAAAATTGGCATGGCTTTCTTGGAAATGGGTGGGGCTTAGCGTGCGCCAAAGTTTTGCCACAATTAGTGGCATAAAGTAAAACAAACTTATAGGAGGTTTAAACTTAGACTACATAGTCTGAACAAGCACCAGATTCATCAACACTATGATAAATGTGCTGCATTGTAAGACTGTCTAGTCCAAGATTACACTGTCTAAGTATTGAACAGTTTTGATAAATCTGCCCCAATGCTCCTTTTTCAAATCCACAAAGACTGACATGTTAAAGCTTGACGGTAAATTTAAAAAAATAGTGACTCTACTCTGAAACGTGTAATCTTTTAAGACTGCTTTCCACCAATCAGTATTGTGAATTTGTGAAAAAATATTTCAGTGCTTCTTCTCGTCAGTACATACAAATGGTTGGGAATACTTTTCACATCTGCAATTTTTTTACTGAATTTGGCACAATGTTACATCAGAACCTCGGTCCTCCGGAGGATCCTATGGTGGACCAGTCCGGTCCTGCTTTTGCCTTTAAAACTACTGAGAATGTGTACTGGAAATCCTATACACTGTACACTGTTACAGTTTATTTTTTAGCACATTATGTAAGCATACCAGAGGATATCTGCAGTCAGAACAACAAGCATCTGGAAGACTTGCCTTCTATGTCCCTTGGAGTAAACCCTTGCATTAAATTCAACCAGATTTACAAACAAAAAACTGAACTTTGCATCCAAGTAAAGGATTTGTGCTGCATAATATCATATAATATGCCCAATAAGATCCTGAACTTATCAAAGTCTTCCTGGCTAATTAGCAGTGTTTATTGACAGGGCTGATTAGACTTGTGCTTGATTAATGTTCCACCCAGCCATTGTGGTTCTAATAAATCACAACAATTAAAAGGAGCCTTGGAGAAGCCTGAACATACAGTATACACACAGTATAATTCATATGGCTCCCACCTTTGGCTATCCTCCATTTACTCTAATTACTACTGTTGACAGAG
Organism: Phyllomedusa bahiana; assembly: GCA_025379985.1. Taxonomy (NCBI): domain Eukaryota; kingdom Metazoa; phylum Chordata; class Amphibia; order Anura; family Hylidae; genus Phyllomedusa; species Phyllomedusa bahiana. The sequence goes on from JAODAL010009079.1 coordinate 1,845, forward strand.
AGTTCAGGTATATTCATTACTGACTCATCAACATTAACCTTTTCAGGTCTTTTTGGAGCTGTCAATATATTATTTAGAAAGGCAAGATCTCTCCTTAGGGAGAGCACTACCAGCATCGCTCTGATCTGTACTGATGAGGGGCAAACACCCCAAAACGGCTGTCTACAGATGGGTGATGCTGGCTTGGCTAAATATCCCTTACGCTGTCCACAGACCCAGTGGGTCAAAAGCAAATTGAGGATTTGTTACATCCAATAGAGGAAGCTTGAGCTTCTGAGCTCCTTTCCCAGAATGCCTTGTGATATGCAGATCCTGAGTGGAGTGCAAAAGGCAATTTTGTATCTCCACACGCCTATATGGTGCTCTCCTTAAGGAGAGATCTTCCCGTTCTGAGCCACTCATTGCCTCCCACTCAGCCAAGCCAGCATCGTTCTGCTCTGTACTGACGAGGGGCAAACACCCCGAAACGGCTGTCTACAGATGGGTGATGCTGACTTGGCTAAATATCCCTTTTGCTTTCCAAAGTCCCAGTGGGTCAAAAGCAAATTGAGGATTTGTTACATCCAATAGAGGGCGCTTGAGCTTCTCAGCTCCTTTCCCAGAATGCCTTGTGATATGCAGATGCTTTGTGGAGTGCAAAAGGCAATTTCGGATCTCCACACGCCTACATGGAGCTCTCCCTAAGGAGAGATCTTCCCTTTCTGAGCCACTCATTGCCTCCCACTCAGCCACGCCAGCATCGCTCTGCTCTGTACTGACGAGGGGCAAACACCCCAGAACGGCTGTCCAAAGACCCAGTGGGTCAAAAGCAAATTGAGGAGTTGTTACATCCAATAGAGGGCGCTTGAGCTTCTCAGCTCCTTTCCCATAATGCCTTGTGAAATATATTATTTAATAAGAGAATCCTCAATTCACTGTCTAGCAGTAAGACTGTCTTTGTTGCCCATAACAACTAATCAGAGCTCAACTTCCATTTCATATAATGGTCTGGGAAAATGAAAACTAAGCTCTGATTGGTTGCTATGGGCAACAAAGACAGTCTTACTGCTAGACAGTTTTCATACATAATGCCCTAAGAGAGTAAGACTAGTAGACTGTGCAATGCAGTCCCCATAATATTTTGTAGGATTACTGTTGTGTTGTAGTCTCTCATCCAAAATAAAAATGTCCATGTGTGGTCCACATTAGGAATGATATCTGAAACCTTACTTTGTGTAGAAAACCATCTTATACCTGGATACTGGGGTGATTCTTATTGGCAAAGCTATTCAAATATTTTGTGGCACTGGAAGGTTGGTTCTACAGCTTGTAATGTAAATTTACACCATGGACATTATACAAATTGTACCAGTAACTACCAGGGAACGTGCTACAAATGCACTTACCAACAATATTCATTTATAGTTCTGACCCGCAGTGAATGGATGTGGACATTTGGCCCTTGTGATTTTTAGACCTCCTAAGTGTGAACGTGGTACATTTTGGATTGCAAAATTAAGCTAAAATGCTAAAGGTCTTACAAAATATTCAAGAAGCATCTAAGGAACTTTGTTTGATAGCTAAACAGAGTACAGAGAACTACAGAAGCCTGAGTAACTTAGCTAAAGCTAATAATAGAAAAGCAAATTTAGGTTTAAAGAGGTTGAAACAAAATTTAAAACATGGAACGATGTTTGTAATGATGGATTTGCTGCAAATTTTGTTACAGGTTTGTTGCAGATTTTATTGTGACTTTTTCTATATTGCTTCAATGGAAGAACGCAAAATATACTGTACACTAAAATCTGCAGATAAACCTTTTCTGCTGATTTTGCCTTCTCCCTCTGAAGTCAATTTGAAAAAAAATCCACAGTAAAACTTGCAAAAAATCCTCACCAAAATCCGCAGCGAATTCACTGAGGGTGACATATATGAAATTTGGCACTAATGCGCCAAATTTCATGCGCCTAACAGTCTAGAATGTGCCTGATTTATGAACCCGCTCTACAGCGTGTCATAAATCAGGCGCATTCTAGTGCTCGGGCGACATTTCTGGCTCAGGTATACCACTTTTTTACTTTTCCAGCAGTAATGCGCCTAGAAATGCCATACCGAAGCTATAAATATGTAGCTTCGCTACAGTTCTAGTGCGCCTCACCTCGCCTCCCCTCGAGATCAGGCGCATTACAAAGCACCACAGATGCTATATAATGCACCCGAGAATGGCGTGCGGGATGTATGAATGGGGCTGCGCTGGATATCAGGCTGAAAAGATGCCAGATATCTGGCGCATCCCCGTTCATACATGTCATCCTGAATGTGTATTCAAACTTATAAGGCCAAATGCATGAAAAATGTCTAGGTCTAAGACTCTCTTTATTGTCCATAGCAACTAATCACAGTTCTCTTTTCATTTTTTCAGAGCACTATATGAAATGAAAGGGGAGCTCTGATTGGTTGCTATGGGAAACAAAGAAACTCTTAGACCTAGACAGTTTTCATACATGTGACCCTTTTTTTGTTCTTGGTGCATGGTACACATCTGCAGGTATGACTGACACAAGAAAATTAGATTGCAGCTCCACTGGCACAAGAATTAGCATGACTAGATCAGAAGAAGCATTTTAGAACACTCTTAAAATTCAAGATTATGATGACGTCCAATAGAAAGCACTCCTGCAGAGGCATAACAAGAAACAGTGCTTCACTCAAACATGGCTACAATGAGGAAGACATATATGAAAGAAGGTGCTTCGAAGTGAATTATCATTATTATTATTTATTTTAGAGCGCCATTGGTTCCAGGGCGCTGTACATTCAAGGGGAGTTACAAACATAACAAATGTTGATGGTACAGTGGTGACGAAAAATGATTATTAACTGATACAGAGAGGAAAGAGGACCCTGCCCGTGAGGGCTTACAATCTACAAGGAAGAAGGGGAGAGACAGAAGGTGTGGGGCGGACATGTTTGTGGGCCGGTGTACTGGTGGTGGGGTTATTGTAGGTTATAAGCTGTCCTGAAGAGATGGGTTTTCAGGTTGCTTTTGAAACTGGTGAAAGTTGGGGAGAGTCTGATGTGTTGGGGCAGTGAGTTCCAGAGAATGGGTGAAGCACGAGTGAAGTCTTCGAGACGGTTGTGTGAGGAGCTGATGAGAGGGGAGCAGAGGAGAAAGTCCTGTGAAGAGCGGAGATTGCGTGAGGGGAGATATCTGGAGATTAGAGGGAGGGGAGAGGTTATGGAGAGCCTTGTAGGTCATGGTTAGTAACTTGAACTGAATTCACTGGGCAATGGGCAGCCAGTGAAGGGATTGGCAGAGGGGAGAGGCAGAGGAGTAGCGAGGAGAGAGGTGAATCAGATGGGCAGCAGAGCTGAGGATGGATTGAAGGGGAGCAAGAGTGCTGGATGGGAGGCCACAGAGAACGGTGTTACAGTAGTCTAGACGAGAGATGACAAGGGCGTGGACGTTTTTATAGTGTCAAAGGTGAGGAATGGGCGGATGCGTGAAATATTTTTCAGGTGGAGGCGGCAGGTAGAGGTGAGGGCTTGGATGTGTGGTTTGAAAGATAGAGAGGAGTCTAAGGTTATCCCAAGGCAGCGGACTATATCGCATCTCGTTTCCAGTGTACAATGCGCCTGAATGTATGAAAGTGTTTTTTGTGCGATTAGAAATGGAATCTAAAGTTCATCGCCCCTCGCCTGTGTGTTTGGCACATTATGGAACTAAGGCGCATTAGTAATGCGGCAAACATGTATAAAGGCAATAGATAGGCTGGAAATAAAAAAAAGTCAATAGAATAGCATGTCAGTGAATAGAAACTATGGTACTGATCTTGCTTGGTGGATCACAGATCCCAGCCAGACCTGTGGTGTGCTGGCTCTTGCTGGATGTAGAATAAAGGGTGAGAGCAGCAAAAATACATTTCAAATTTAACGTAGTAAAATTAAAAAAATTAAAAAATCTGAACATCATCATCAGTGGCTTATTTAATGTAGAATTAGTTTAAGATTCTATTAATTTTAAATAAATTTTGTAGGAGATATTTTTGGGATGTTATAAATTTTTATATTAATTTTCTTTGATAACATTTTTTATTACATTTCAATAATTTAATTTTATATAGTTTGATAATTATAATAAATTACTTTTAATTATTGTACTGGTTTAAGTTGAGAAATATTGCAAATTTTTTTTTCCCTAACAGCAAATCTAGCTCCCTTTCGACTCCTCAGGCTCAGGCAGACCACGTTAAAATAAGTCTGCCTGATCGAGCAGTAATGTGCCTGGTTTTGCTGAACCACATTCATATATGTGTCTAATATTATGAGTGTGGTGCGCCATGCCCCCATAACGGTCCCTCATGTTAGGCGCATTAAAAAGTGTCCAGTCTTGTGAACAATGCGCCTAACACATTTGTTTAGCGCATTATACATCACAACCCGATCACGTTTGCCGCACTTAATGCCAGAAATGTGCGTAAAAACCCCTTTCATACATGTCTCCCTAAGTAGCAAGTCCTGAATTTTGGGAAATGATTTTGGTCTCCACATTCCTTGCCTTTCTCACTCATCTTTCAATTTTCCACTGCTTCCTTCCTTTCTTTCTTGCTAGCCATTAGCCTGAGTTATTGTTAAGTATACCTCATCGATGAGCCAAACTTGAGCCTCTATGAACAGAACAGCTGCTATGCTTCTACCCTGGAGCTATTTCTATACACTCAGAGTAGGTCAAATTTATTTGACAGTTTTAGGCCTTTTACGCCAGTTGACATGGAAGTGACACTGTGAAAATTTTTCTAAGTCTATATTTTATACTTATTTTGTAAATTTTGAGAAAAAACACTCAACTGTAAAGTATCAGTGGTAAATTGTATACAATATAGTACCAGGCAGGCAATTACAAATACAATTAGGCACAAGGATGGAATCATGAGAGCAAGCAAAGACTTGTCACTACATCTGACTGGGAGCCGATTTGCAATTAGACATTTGTCGGCACCCCTATTCTCAGAGACAAAAGGTCTATTTGCAGACCTTAAATTATTGCACTAATTATACCTCTTGGCCTTTAGCATTGGCCAAATTACATTAATGACATGTTGCAGCAGAGAAGGGAGTTTTATTTCATGAATCTAATAAGATCATTTCAAAGCCAAAATCTAACAATTACTTAAAGAATGACAAGCAATTTCGGTGTGTGCGGTCAAATGAAAGAGCATGACCTTCACATCATATTTCATTAGAAATCTCTGTTGGGAACTGATGTGAAACCATCCTGCTACACACGTACTGGCAGCAAAGTGGTGTTACCATACTGTTGATATGTTCCTGCAACATTCTTATGACACTAAAATCCATTTTTATTTGGAATACAATGTCAGTTTGCCAAGTTGTAGAGCATTAAAACACTTTTTCCATCAAAGACATAAGTGGTATGGCCACAGGGTATGTCATAAACATCAGATGGGTGGGAGGTCTCACTTATGGAAAACCCATCTATTGGCACGACTTGGATCCACTGACCCATTCCACCAGGTAAGGTATGTAGCTTGCATGCTCCCTTCTGCTTACCTTTTCCACAAATCCTATACAGTTGAATGCGGAAAATCACGTGCTCAGCATTGTCCCACACATTCAGTGTTTGGTTGCAGATGCAAGAGAGGACTTCTTCTATCACTCCATCAACTCATCCATGATATGATCACAGGAGGGTGACTGCTTTACATAGAAGTCAGAGGACTGATGGAGTACCCCAGGTTTGACTTTGGTGAAAGCCTGTTGGGCCCTACCAGTTTCACAATGATGGACATAATACGCTGCAATACAGAATGATTACAGTGTAATGTATGAACCATGACCACTAGATTTTAAAAAAAAAAACCTCTAACTTAAAAAAGAAATACATTAGCTTTTTCCATTAAAAAAGTCTTTTATTATAGAAAAAGAAATTACATAATTGGTTATGCAGCATCTGTCATGACCTGGACCATATATTTAGAAACTGAAAAAAACAATGTTGGTGCCCTCCCAACTGGCAAAAATCCTGGACCGGAAGATGCTGCCAAACTTTTTAACCCCTTAAGGACCCGGCGTTTCTTTTTGTTGGCACGTTCGTTTTTCCCTCCTCGCCTTTAAAGAGCCATAACTTTTTTATTTTTCCACCTACATAGACACATGAGGGCTTTTATTTTGTAGAACAAGATTTTCTTTCAAATTGGTGTTATTAAATATACTATTGAATTACGGGGAAACGCAAAAATTCCAAGTGGGACAAATTGTGAAAAAATGTATTTCCCCCATGTTTGCGGGGGTTTGCTTTTAAGGGTTCAATTTGGTCAATTCAATGTGTTATCTGTATTCTACAGGTTGATAGCATCCGGCAATACAAAAACATGTAGGGTTTCCGTTTGTTTTGGTTTACAGTAAAAAATTCCAAACTTTTTCTATTATATTAAATTTGCGCCGCGGCCCCAGTTTGTGCGACCAATAACTTTTTTGTACTAACACTACGGACGTCAGTGAGGGTGCTTTTTGTGCGGGCTGAAGTGTACTTATCGCTAGCAGTTTGCAATGAATGCGACTTTTTTGATCACTTTCATTCCATTTTTTAAGTGACATAAAATGATCAAAAAACGCAATTTTGGTGTTTGGAATTTTTTTTCTTCTACGGTGTTCAGCACACGGGATAAATGATGTTTTTTTTTTATAGATCGGTCTTTTTTTGGACGCGGCGATGCCAAATATGTGTAACTTTTTTATTATTTTATTGTTTTTATTTTGTAAAATGGGGGAAAGGGGGGGGATTTGAAAATTTTAATACTTTTTTTTTTTTTTTCTGTAAAATTTATTTATTTTTTTTTTACTTTTAACATTGAGGCCACCTATGGTAAATTGACCACTAGGTGGCGCAATTGTCAATACAGTCTAAGCATTGCATAGGCAATGCATTAGACTGTACCAAAAATGGCGGTTTCCCCAATTCTGTCTGCGGACGGAAGTTTGGCAAACCAGGGACTGGAAGTGACAGGAGCCTTCCAAGGCTCCCCACTTCCATGCCCTGTGGTGGATCGTTGCAGCTATGCTGCGACGGTGCCGATCCCCTGCGATCGGTGCGCGGCACTGATCGTCATTCATTCAGATGCTGCAGCCATCTTTGCCGCGGTGTCTAATGGGTTAAACAGCGCAGGCGGGCGACGCTGCCCGTTCGCGCTGTAACGGCCAGGTGTTAGCGGCAATCGCCGCTAACACCCGGCAGCTGTGCGGGGGGGTCGCGGAGCGATCCACCTGCAAAGCCTCTTAGCGGCCCTGGGACATACTCATACGTCCAGGATCGTTAAGAGGTTAAAGCTCTAATGAATAAGCTCACACAGTACCTCCTAGAGTCTTTTCATTCCAAGAGTATGTTCACACAGCATATTGCAGTGCGTACTGCGAAGTGCTTCTAAAACACTGACAGCCGGCTCCCATTCACTTTCACTCTCCCTGTCGCGTAAGCGTTGGGAAGAAGTGACAGGTCAATTATTTTCCCCGCTGTGTATTACGCGCCGGGGAAAACGTCAGGTATTCATAGCTCTCAATCAGAGCTATGAATTACCGTAATTGCTGGGTGTATTTTGGGTGTATTGCAGCGCAATTACACGTCAGAATAGATACCACAATTACGCCATCTGAGCATACCCTAACTCAGAATTACTCCTCCTCAGTTGGTTCAAGCCAGCATCCTAGGGAGGAAAAAGACCCCCAACTATGTTAGTGGCTTATATCGTTCATAAACATTGAGATCTAATTCACTTGGACCAAGTGGGGTTACTGCCCTATAGAGAGGGATGTGACAACACACAAGACCTTTCCTGTTATATAACAGGCCAGATCTTCTCACACATACTTAATGTGGCTTATCCTATACACTGAAAAGGCAATTGACTAAGTGGATTGGACTGTCCTGAGAGTGGTGCTGAAGAACATTAGTCTTGGACATATTATCCTACAGAGAATTCTCATACTATATCATCAACCGCAGGCTCAGATTCATGTACATAACTCCCAATCTACCTGGAAAGGTTGCCTCCTTTCCCCCTACTTAATTTGCTGGTAATGGAACACTTTATAAAGGTCATATGGCATAGAGCAGACATTAAAGGAATCCAGATAAAATGCAAACAATTGAAATGATCTGCATTTATGGACAATTTCATAATCTATGTGTCAAACCCCCATATTTCAGTCTCTGCCTTGATGACGATTCTTCAGGATTTCAGCAACTTCATTAACTACAAGATTCATTTAACTAAGAGTTGCTCTCAATATGAACCTAGATGAGTCAACACTTAACTTTCTCAGACTAAATTTCACTTTTACCTGGGCTCCAAGTCGTTCAAATACCTTGAGTATGAATCCCCTCATATTCAATGCACTCTTTTGACTTGAATTTGTTAGCAAATATTAAAGCAGACCTGATACAATTGGACACTTTTAATGGGTTAGCTGGATCAATATTGTAAAAGTTAATATTCCAGTGCATCTATTATATTTATGGTACTCCTGTCTGGATCTTTCTTCACTTCCATTCTCTAACTTTTCTCATTAAAAGCTTAGAGTAGCAAAAAAAAAGCATATTGGGGTTCTTGCAGCCCCAGACACCATGACATATCTTGTAGCCAGAAAATTATTAACAGAATTATTGAATGGTTACAAACCTTTGGGCACAATTGGGGTAATCTCTTTGCTGGTCTTCCTTCCTGTTCCACCCCTGACTGTGTGCACTGATGCTTGTTGTTCTCTCTGTTAATCCCCCCTCTCTGCATGTAAAAGTTATATCCCACAAAAAGATTTCTTCACCTCATATGGCCCACTTACCCCTGCACTTGGTAGCCCAGTTTTCTGTGTAATCACCCTATCAATTTTTTGTAGCCCCTGGTTCTGTAGCCGAGCCCTACATCCTCTATTGTGGGATAGCCACGATACTAAACCTTATGAAGAAGTGGTCATTAGACCCAAAATGTTGCCTCAACACCTCACAGACATATAATTAATTATCCACCTTCCCACTTCATCACTATGATATGAGCCTTGAGTATGTGAACACTGAGAAGGGTTAAAGCTATCTTCCCAGTGAGTTGAGAATATGAACTTCAAGGGGTTGACTCAAACCATCTGCAGAAGGTGGAGAATGTTCGTGCTTGCACACCTCTTCCCATTTGTTTTTATGGGATTTCCAAATATAGCCATGTAAGCGTGCTCAGATATATTTGAAAATCCCACAGAAATTAATGGGGTCAACTGCGCAAGCTGTATCATCTCCCCTCTCTGCTAATGGCTCATAGCTTGCTTAAAGGGGTTTTCTCGCTACAAAGATCATATGTCAGATTATGGGGACAGTAAAAATAAGCACTTTTGGGATTGGGTTGCATTACCTAAGTCACTTAGTATAGTAGATATGAGCTTTTCTGTGCATCTGTTTTCTATTTCTGCTGCTAGTAGGGACAGGCCCCCTTTTCTGTGATTGGCTAGTCGGGACACACACCCTGGACGGATTCCACCCTGGAAACGCCCCCTGCACTATGATTTGCTGACTGACATTTCATTCAGCCTGTTGGGATACGCCCTGAGACAGGACACGCCCCCTGCACTGTGATTGGTTGCCTGCACACTCTGTGTTTACTCCCCTCTGAGCTGTTAAAACGAAAGTAAAACCAGCTATGTGAAAGGGCTGCTGGCTCTATACTCATCTCCCAGCACTAAGGTGAATGATCTGACTAATTACAGACTGTTTAACTCATAGATCCCCTCATATAACACAGTCTTATGTTCTGTGTTCCCTCCATATAACACAGTCATACAACCTCTTCCATGATAACAGGGGGAGGAGGAGGGCAATGTGCCTTCCTCACATGTGTTTCTTCAATTCAGGCTGTGTATATAACTGATATTTTTGTCCTTTGGAAAGGAGATGTTACATCTTTTGAAAAATTTGTAGAATGCCTTAATCACAATTCGATAGGTCTGAGATTTACATTCTCTTGGAACGAGTACACGATACCATTTCTTGACTTAACTATATCCAAAAATAAGGATCGCTCATTGAGTACTAAGGTCTTTAGAAAAGATACTGCTACCAATAGCCTCCTTATGTGGGAGAGTTGTCACCCGAGATCCCTCATGAGAGAGATTCCTCGGGGGCAATATCTCTGCCTTAGGAGGAACTGTTCTGATTTCTCCACCTTTAAAAGCCAAGCGAAGGATTTAAAGGAGAGATTTAAGGCAAGGGGTTATCCCCAAACACCATTGAAGAAAGCGTACAACAAAGCGATCCAAGAGGATCGAGTTAACTTGCTGGTTCCTAGGGTCAGAGAAGTGGAACCAGCGGGAACCGTAAGAAATGATCTACGCATTGTTGGTGAATACAACTCTCAGGCAGATAAGGTACAGGAAATTGTCAGAAAATACTGGAGAATTCTCCTTCAGGATAGTACTCTTAAAGAAATATTACCCGCGGGACCATCTATCACCTACCGCAAAGGACGTAGCCTACGGGACCGTCTAGTGAGGAGTCACTTTGTTGCCCCTCCACAGAGTGAGACGTGGCTAGGTAGAAAACCTAACAGCTGCTTTAAATGTTGCTCCTGTAAATTTTGTCAGTATGTGATCAACTGTAAAACCTTTGGAGAGGCAGATAATCCATCCTGCTATACCATCAGAGGATTCATTAATTGTATTTCCGTGGGTGTTGTCTACATGGCCACTTGTCCTTGTGGATTAAATTATGTTGGAAAAACTCGCCGTGAATTCAGGAGGAGAATAGGTGAGCATGTGGGAGATATTAAAAAACAACAGGATACACCTATTGCGAGACATGTCTGGGAAAGACACAATGGTAGGATTGATTCTATACAACTTAAAGGCATTGATATAGTGAAACCCCCAATAAGAGGAGGAGATTGGGATAAATTGATTTTACAAAGGGAGACCCAATGGATCTACAGGTTGAACTGTATGCATCCAGGAGGCCTCAACGAATCACTTTATTTCACTTGCTTTTTATAACCATCATGTTTGTTGTTATTTACGTATGACACTTGCGGACCCTGTATGAAACATGGACACCCTTGATTAAATATGTAGTGTGAATACCATTTATCTATGATATCTATTTGTGCTTGTCCCACAAGTACTCTTTTGCTGATCGATGCAACTGTCCTTTTTCTCCATTTGTAGAGACTGTATACTAGTGGTGGATATCCTGTTTTCAGTATAGGTTTAGCTGGATACACAAATTTAGACAACCTATTTGGGATGTATGCACTAATATGTTAATCAGTCTTCTGTATTGGATACATACTGTTTTCATTGTGTGTGTTATATATGGATCTTGTAGTACGTTATTTTAAGTACTGCTCCCGAACGCTTCAATGGTGGGGCTGCGGCGCATATGACTGCTGCCTGTGCAGTCTTAGAACTGGTTGCTCACGGGGACCGGCGCATGCTCCGTGGAGACGGAAGTCAGTATCACCATAGTATCATTAATGGCCGTGCGCTAAGTAATTCGGGCATTTGCTGTTGCTAGGGAGGTGTGTATTGTTTCCCTGGCTGTGCTGCGGCGCGTCGTCACGGTCGGTGCATGGGCACTTCGAGTTTTTACACGGCGACGACTGGCGTTCGCGCCGCCTATTGCCTCTTTGGTTAATATTGCTTTGGGGGCGGAGATATTCATGTGTGATACAATCTGGAGGACGCCAAACACTCGTGCACGATGTAATAGACCTGGACAGTTGTTAAGGTGAGCAAGTTGTAGGATAGGGTTAATAAGGGGCGTTTTTGTATTGGCTAATAAGGAACTGGGGCTATAAGTATTCCCCATTACCATATGCCGACGTGCGACGTTTATCTAGCCATCACTTTGGTGTTCCCATCAGACGGAGTAACATCAACTCTATTGGGTACCTTATGCGGTTTACCTCCAATAGGAAAAGCATTGGAGGTCCAGGTACCATTTATTCTGTGGAAACTGAGCTGTGTAATTATGTATACTGGAGGCTCAGGTATCACAGACTTTGTAAACTAAGCGGTGCATGTATATATCTTTTTCAGGTACTTATTTGATGATTTTGACCCACTGAGGAATCCCTGAGATTGGGATGAAACGCGTTTGGGGAATTTTTGATGTGATATATTATTCCTTTGTGCATCAATTTGGGGTACTTTTTGATGTGATATATTATACCTCTGTATATCATTTTTTCTACTGTAGTGGGTAAGAGTGCGCCTTATTTATCTTGGCGCAGTATTTATTTGTCCACTTTTTTCTACTTTATGACACTGTGATAGTTTGCAGTCCACTCTGCTCTTGCCTGTACTTACCTTAGGTAATGCAGGGTTGACTGTAGGAATAATTTAGGAGTTTTGCGGGGTCGCCCTTTTTGGGGCGGTGTCTCCGCTTAGGGAGTACCATTAGTGGAAAAAGTGTAGGAGACAGTGTATGTAGACTACTCCTATATTTGTCCCTGTTACTAGTTTTATAGGAGCCATTTGGAATATATATTTTTTAAATTGGTTTAATTAAAGGTTGTATTTCAAAGGAATATGTTTTTTCTGAGTTAGTATTGTGTATATAACTGGTTATAGTACAGCAAGGAGCTTGTGGAGCCTGAAGATGAAGGCTCTGCAGACACAAGAGAACACTGCAGGAGGCTATATAGCTGTCCTCTCCAGACAACCTTCCCCTTCTACTGCAAATACAGAATGATGATGTCACAGCTCTTCAGTGAGGAGAGACATGCCTGCTGAGAGGAGAGACACACCTCCTGGCAGGAGAGACTCGCCCCTGAATTCAATGTCATAGAATTAGCTGAAGAGCACGAATACTTCAACCCTTTAAGTTACTACTTACATATGCTACCTATCCAGATAGGACAACCCCATTAACTGGTCCTTCACTAGAGAAAATTGGTCCAAATTCTATTAACTTACATAACTTCCATCTAATGCTAAGCACTACCAGATAGTACAGAGTGCTTTCACTACTACATACTACGTACTATGTATCCATCTGTCTTTGATCGTTGCTGAAGATGTGGTACAGCAGAGAGCACTATGACCAATATTTGGTGGGAATACTCACAAACTGAGATATTCAATATTCTAGACCAAAGTAGTCCAACTAATAAAACATATTACAGGAATAGAGGTTTAGAATGATCCAATCACCCTTCTCCTCTTTATGATCCCAATGTCTATACGTACCTTAAAGGAAAGCTTGATTACTTCTCTTCTCACAGCAGCCAAAACAATAATTCCTTGATTTTGGAGGTCCCTTCAACCATTATCAGTTATTGATAAATTCCAGGCAATTTACAATTTGTAGCAGACAGAGTAGCTACTAGTAAGAGTAGACTCCAGAAAGATGCTAGCTCGATATAATGTGATATGGGGGACTGAATAATTTTATGCTCCTTGTCTACGTACAGCATCTATACATAGTTTCATCTCTACAACATTCTGCAAGAAACTTCTCTCATCCTCCTGCTTTTTTCTGTACTGGCTTCAACTTAATATTTCAAAATTTTTATTACAGGTCTTTCTTTTTATTCATGATTCTGTGTGAGCACAACAAATTTTGACTGGATTTTGATTTATCTTTTGTTTATTAAAGTGATTGTCCCACCCAGCTGTTTTTACTCTTTATAACTTCTTCAGGCTCTCACTTCCTGTGCAGGCTGTGGGTGGGTCTAAAGCAGTGACTGACATTTTAGCTCTCCTAGTTCCTTCTCTTAGCTGAGCCTGTTACAGGAAAATTACAGATGGAGGGGTTGTGAAAAACAATGACACTGTACAATCAGGATGTCTGGCTTCACAGTAAATAAGACCTAACCGAGCCATAATTGTTATAAGAAGAAGCTTCTGGCGAGAGAGAATAACTTACGGTTGCAGTGCCCGGATTTGGGGTCTGAACTGTACTGGATTTCCCAGACACCATCAAGGTGTCACCACGTGTTCTCTGAAAGGGTTGGTAAGGCGTGGTGCACCTCAGTGGAAAATAAGTGCACTTCTTTAACCCATCACCACCGCAGCCAGTTTTGGCCTTTCTGACAGAGCCCCATTTTTTAAATCTGACATGTGTCACTTTATGTGAGAATAACTTTTAGACACTTTTATCTACCCAATTGATAATAGATTGTTTTCTTGTGACATACTGTGCTTTAAACTAGTAAGAAATTTTTGTCCAAAAAATCATTGTTTATTTGTGAAAAATATCAAAATATTGTAAAATTAGAAAAATTTACCATTTTCAAACTTCAAAAATTTCTGCTTGTAAGACAGATAGTTATTCCACTCAAAATACCTTATAACTAGCATCTACCACATGTCCACTGTAGGTTGGAATAATTTTTTAAATGTCTTTTTGATTTTTTATGAAATTAGGAGTCTTAGTAATTTTTCTAATTTTTAAGAAAATTAGTAATATACATTTTTTTTAAGGACCAGTCCAGTTCTGACAGTCCAGGCTTTGATTGGCCTGTATGTTAGATACCCCCAAAAATGATTCCATCTAAGAAACTACACCCGTTAAAGTATTCAAAACAGCATTTAGGAAGTTTATCAACCCATTAGGTGTTTCACAGGAATTAAAGTCAAGTGGAGGTGAAATTTCATAATTTCACGTTATTTGCAGATTTTAATTTTTTATCCTTTATTCAAAAGAACACAGTAAATGTGACTAGGGAAATGCAACTTAATATTGATACCCCAGATTCTGCCATTTCTAGAGAGATCTCATATGTGGCCCTAGTGCACTATTTGGCTCAACCACAAGCCTTAGAGTAGGAAGAGCACCTATTGGACTCTGGGATCTCATTTTCAATACGATTTTATTTAGGTGCCATTACAGATTTGTGGACACCCTCAGGTGCTAAAACTTAATAAACACCCCTAAAAGACCCCATATTTGGAAACTACAAACCCTTTTAAAGGGAAAATTCCAGGGGTGTAGTGAGTATATGGACCCCACAGGTATTTCTTACATCTTTTTAGCGTTAGGCTGTGAAAATGAAAGAAATAACAATTTGCAATTTTAGCTGAAAATGTTTAATTTTTACAAGGAATCATGGAAAAGGCACCCCAAATTTTGCTACGCAATTTTTTTCAAGTTCATCAGTACCCTATTTATGGGTGTAAACTGCTGTTTGGGCACCTGGAAGGGCATACAAGGGAGGGAGCAGATTTGAAATGCAGATTTTGGTGGGGCCATGTCGCATTTGCAAAGCCCCCCAAAGTACCAAAACAGGTGAAACCTTCCAGAAGTCACCCCATTTTGGATTTAATACCCCTCATGGATCTCATCTAGGGGTGTATTGTACCTTCTGGGCATACAAATGTTCCATAGTTTTTTTAGTATTGAGCCATAAAAATGGGAGGAAAAAAGCAGTTCCACCATTGTTTTTTGGGTTTCAATTTTACAGCGCTCGCTGTGCAGTGTAAATGACAGGATAACTTTATTATGTGAGTCGGTACAATTGCAATGATATACATTTTATATAGTTTTATTTTTTATTGTCCTATTCTGACAGTCATAACTTTTTTGTTTTTCTGTATGCTGAGCTGATTATAGGCATGTTTTTTGCAGGATGAGTTGACGTTTTGATTGGTACCATTATGGGGTTCATTTAATGCTTTGATCACTTTTTATTAAGGTATTTGTGAGGCATTTTGAACAAAATGCAACAAACCTGGTAGTGTTTTTTTAATTTTATTTTTACAATGGTCGCCATGCAGTATAAATGACTTGCTACACAGTAGGTCGATACGATTACAGCGAAGCCCGATTTGTTTTACTGCTTTTACACAATAAAACACTTTTATTAAAAAAGGAAAACATGTTTTTGCCTCCATTTTTTGAAAGGCAGAGTGAAGAAATTACTGCAATTCTAGTAGTGTTTTTTATTCTTAACAGCGCTTACTGTGCAGTATACGTGACAAGTTAGTTTTACTCTGTGGATCGATGCGATTATGACGATACCCAGTTTATATATTTTTTTTATGTTGAAGCGCTTTAAAAAAGTGTTTTTATTGTATAGAACAATATTTATTGCATCGCTTTCTTCTAATAGCCATAACTTTTTTCTGGATACAGAACTATGTAAGGGCTTTTTTTGGGGCTCAACCAACGTTTTAATTGGTATTACTTTTGCATTTATATGGGTTTTTGATCACTTTTTATTCCATTTTATGTGCTATGGGATGAACAAAAATTGCAATTGTTTGATTTTTTTATGGCATTCAGTGTGCTGGTTAATTAACATCACAGATTTATAGGGTATGGCCTTATGCACGCGATGATATAAAATATATGTACTTTATTTATTTTCGATCTTTTTAGGGGCAATTGCCATTTGTGAAGGGGAAAAGTGTGGTGTATGTGTTTTTATTTTATTTTTAGTGTTTATGTTCTACTTTTTTTTACTTTTGCCCCTTTTTTCACTTTTCCTCATAGGGTATTTGTATCAGTGATCCTCAGATCACTGATAGAATAGAGATCAATACAGAGCAGAACTGCTCTGTATTGGTCTCTATGACAACTGTCAGTCACCGTGCCCGCCAATGCCAACAATGCACTGCGGGGCTTGATGACATCACAGGCAGCCCAGGAAGTGTTTCTTTCACTCCCCAGGTTGTCTAGTCCCCAACAGCAGACAGAAGACGCTCCCTTCTTTTGTCTGCGGCTTAGCTGCAGCGGGCTAACACCTGCTCATGAGTAAGCATTAAATGCGCTGAAACTGCTGTATCTTACAGAATAAGGGACACAGCGCTGGAAATAGCATGTCTGTCACAAGCTTGTGATGCCCTCAGCAAGGGTGGCATAACCTATGTGACAGATTCTCTTTAATGGCGGAACTCAAATGCAACACAATACAGGCAAGACCCTGAGCAGCTTCTCCAGTCTCCTCCCTCCCTAGACAAAGGCTCTGTGCTAAGGAAAGGCCTGGGCTTGCTGTCCCTCTCTCACTCAGAAGGCTGGTATGTTGGCTGAAGCACTGGTGTCCCAGGGTCTGTGACTCAGTCATCAGGCTTCCTGGTCTAGGAGCCAGTGACCCAGGATCTGTGGCTTGGTATCTTCATAATTCTCTTCTGGTCTCACAAGCAGTCTGGCAGAGTATCTTCTGGTCTCTGAGTGCTAATCAAAAGCACTAATGTAGTGACTAATCAATGTAGTGACAATAACCCTTTAAAGATGGCATTGTTTACAATTAAAAACTACCTTGGCACATACTTGGTGAACTGAGCTACTCCACTGAAGTTCAAGACAATTACTGACTTTTTTGATAGGTCACCATGGACAAGCAATGCCGTGCAGAGGAACTGAGAGGGGGAAAATATTACACATATATATTTTACAAGCTGAAGTGCAGTTTCCAGCTGTTTTACATTTTCCTCAGCAACATACTGTATGTATAGATAGAATCAGGAAATAATAGATTTCCACCTAGATCTGAATTACATTTTCACTTTAATGAAAGTAACATCTCAAAGCTTTCTGCATCAGTGCACTAGATACAGTCAAGCATTTGAGGAGTTCAGCACCCAAGGATGTCACAGATATTGCAGTTGAAATATTTTACTTTAGTGAATAGTGGAACAATTTTCCTGAGTGACCCCTATGCCAGGGATGGGAACCTCAATTTTAGGCGAAGTCACAACAAATCAGATCACTTGGCACATTTTGTGCTGGCATTGGCCTCTGAAAGCTATTCTGACTAATATAACCTGATCCACCTGTTATTTTAACACTTGAGTGGGCTCAGTGCAAAGGTTTCACGATTGGGCTCCCCTCTTAACATTGTTTATTACGTCAATATAATGAATAAAACATTATAAAAACAATTATCAGAGTACTTATTTAGAAACAATTGTTTAAACATATCAAGGGAAAAAGATTGACTCATATGTGACATCTTCCCTGACTGGAGTTGTTAGCCTTCTCACTTATCTCCATCTGGTCCAGACTACCATGATGACCACTGTTCCAGTATCCTTCCCACCTGTTCCCCACCTCTACAAAATTTCCCCATCCTACTGCTACCCTCAGCCCTGTAGCTGCCCCATAACTGTACCACTGTACTTTAGAGAAAAATAATAGTGCCACACAGATTGTCACCTCAAAATAACAATGCCGGATTGTGTACTCGAAAATAATAAGGTCAAACATGTTATCCCCAAATTTGTGCTACAGATGATATTAGTACCTGAATAGCGCAGTAATAATATATAATCTTTACTCCACATTGTATTTTTGCCCCATTTAGACCCCACGCACTAATAGTACCCCTTGTTGTACATGTTGCGTCTCACAGTGCATCCCAGTCTATTCTATTCCCAGGGATCTCATTACAATGTTCCCACTCATCTTCTACTTCCACACAGCAGATTGACACTGTCTTCCTTGCCTCTGATCCATTGGTCTCCTCTACTGTTTGCTGCCTCTATCACATATGAACTGCTACTCGAGGGCCCCCTCTTTCACATACGGACTGCTACTTATGGCTCCTCCTCTCCTTAGACTGTTGCTCATAAGCCTCTCCTCTCTTACGTATAGATAACTGCACATAGTTCTCTCCTCTCAAATAAAGACCGCTGCTCAAGCTCCCTCCTCTCTCATATTTAGACTGATGCTCAGAGCCCCCTCTCTCTCACATATAGACTGCTATTCATGATAGAATTTCGTTGCCTCTTTTTTCAGACCACACTTCTACTTTTCAGACCACACCTCTTCCTCAAATCATCCATAATCATCATTTAAAAAAATAATGTTTTTATATCATGATATGATTTTATGAGATAAGACGACATTTTCATGATGTTTTCATTAATACCATGTTGGGGTACATCAAATTTTTTCATTACTTTTGATTATGTTTTTAGTGAGGCTGAATGGAAAAAAATAAATGCATGTCTGGCAAGGTTTTTTGTGCAGAATTCACTAAATGACATGAGAATTTTGAGAGGTTTTTTTTATTAGCAAATCAGAGATTTTGTATTTGTTTTTATTTTTAAACAATTTTAATTTATTTACTTTTCAATTTTTTTCTATAGTCCCAATATTGGACTAGGCTCTGTGGTTGTTTTTATAAAACATTGCAACCAAATTGTTATGTATTGGACTGTATCAGTGACAGGCACCCTATTAGATTCTAATAGGCTCTTCTACGTGGCAGACCAAGAGGCCATTATTTAGGCCTCTGGCTGCCATGGCAAACTTGGGTATCCTGCAATCATATTGCAGAGACACCCATGGGTGAAAGAGGGAGGCCCCTTCCTCTTTCAACAACCTAGATGGAGCATAAGCTACTGACAGCAGCATATAGGAAGTCAATTTATTCCATTGAGCTTTGAGTTATGCCCTCTATTATGCCTCAGGGCATTCAGTTAGTCTTCTCCTCTAGTTATTCTGTTTTCAGGAGGCACACTCTCAACTCACTCTACTCAGGCTCTATCAGAGTGACACTTAGCATCTCTATTTTCATGTTGGAAGCTAGTAAAGGCCATTTCCGGGCAACTAGTTCTTCGAAACAGAAATGATTAGTGACAGGAGAGCCATTGCTTGCCAAGCAGACTGTTGACTGCATTTTGTTTGAACAGTACATGGGACACAGACACAAAAGGTGCAGAGCAACCAGGGACAAAAACTCAATGGAGAGGGTGACCACATAGTCCATGATGAAGAGGCCCGTTTCAGCAAAGTCCGGTGCATCACAAAGGGAGAAGGGATACCCTCTTCTACATATAACTCAAGCCTAGTAAGTGAAAGCCTGTGCAGAAACAGATGCACAAACTGTCACTAATCTGAAGGTGAACAGTGATTCTTCAGTTTCCTCTGGTCAGGTATCCTGGTGTAAAGCTTTCATTATCAGGGCATTTAGCATCAACTGTGAGACATTGTGCAAGTGTGACTACTTTTATAAAAGCAGAAGTTTAGTCAGTATGCTGGTCTAGAGCACCCAGGTGTTTCTTAACCCAATACCAAGGAAGAAAGACATCAGCAATGATCTTAAAGAAGCAGTTGTTAAAACCATCAATCTGGGAAGGGTCATTTCCCAACAAATTGAAGTCCATCATTCTACAATAAGAAATATTATTCACAAGTGGAAAACATTAAAAAATTGAGTAGAAATACCAGCAAATTTACTGCCAAACCAATAGCTACATCTCAGACTCTAGAGGACATAGCATGCTTCATGTTCAAGTTCATGAAAATATACAATTAGAAAATTACTGAACAAATAATGCCTGTTTGGAAGGGAAAAGTCTTTTCTTTCTAAAAAGAACATGGCAGTATGGCTTAAGTTATGTAAAGTTGCATCTGAACAAACCACAATACATCAGAAACAATGTCCTTTGAACAGACAAAACCAATATGGAGATGTTATTTATGCCACACAGTTAACCTAATAATAATGCCAGAACTGCTTTTGGACATTTGTACCAATGGCAACAATGAAAACTAAAGCTCAACCCACAAGAATAGCATGGCACAACGACGCTATTCCAACAAAAAAATGTATAGAAGTTTTAGACGAATGTTCCCCCTATCGACCTTTTTCCAGTTCTTATAGATTTGTCATGTTCTTCACTCCATTAGATGGTCGGACTCTCCATCAAACTATTCAGATTTTCAAAACTTTCTTATGAAGAAGAAGGGTTTTGAAAAAGGTCTCTCAGTAATATATCAGAGTATATTGGCCAAACATGGGGATGCAAAAGCTCATACTATGTTAAAATGGGAAAAAGAACTTTCCTCCCAATTCTCTAGAGACCAATGGATTAAAGTACAATCTATTTCTTCCTCCTTATCAAAATGTGTAAATCATAAAGAAACCTTTTTTAAAATACATTTGAGATGGTACCTCCCCCCTTTGCGATTAGCCAAAATGTTCTCTGGATCTTCGGATCTTTGCTGGAAGAATTGAAGCCAGCAAGGTACTATGCTACACGTCTGGTGGGGTTGCCCAGTTATCCAAAGATTCTGGCATTCAGTCTCCTCTCTTTTCTTAGATCTCCTTCCAATTAACACCTGAACTCGCGGTCCTCGACATCGGTTTAAGATATTTCCCTTCCTTTCTCCGCACAATCCTATTCCATATTTTAAAGCTGCTAGAACTTCTATTGCATTTAACTGGAAGGAACCCAAGGCTCCTTCTATTGATGAAGTAGTTAGAAGAGTTAACTTTAATTGTGCTTGTGAACTGAGACTGATTGAATCCCCGTTTATATGTAATAAGAAGAAATTGCTCTGGGACCCATGGTTGTCCTCCAGCTACTGTGCTCCTAACGTTATACATTGACCTGCTATGCCATACCTCTCTATAGCAGTATGTGAAGCTGCCTTTTCTACTTCTTTAACTATTGTGTCAATATCCACAAATGTTTTGTTTACCTTGTTAAAGTCCGTTGTGGACAATATAGTTTTATCTTGATTTATTATGTTCCTTACAGTATATTACTTGTCAACTGCTCAACGCTTCAATAAAGACATGTTTAAAGAAGTTGTAGACAAAAGTTTTTAATAAACACTACTCGCAAAGTTGATAAATAAATTGATAAAGGACTTGGTGCATCACGTGGTCAGTAAAAGGCCAAGATGCCCTTTAAGGTTGTATAATAGCCACAAGCTTCCATCTCTTTAGCACCGAGCTTCGTAGCTTGGAGAGTAGCTATGATGCTTGACTAGGGCTGTCAGAGATGTGCCACTACTTATGAGTTGTTGGACAGAGTGGTGTGGAGGTGTGCGCTAAAGCTCCAAATCCAAAATGGCGCTGCTACCCCTCCCAAGCACTAGCTGTTCTTCTGCATCCAGACCATATCCATCACTTAGCCTGTGTCTAAGCTCTTGAATAAATGAATGATGTGGCAAGTCAGATTTGGCCGCAGGTCTTGAGTTTGACACATATCTTAGAAAAATTTTAAATAGTTGTAAAGTTAGACATAATCTTTAAAGATTGTATTAAAAAATTTGAATCAAGCAGGGGCATCTGGATAATGATTGCACATTGCCGTTAAATTTAAGTTCTTGTCATTGCCTTGCAAGGAGCCTCTAACAGCAAAGTGATGTGATCCCCATTATTCCAGTAAATCAGTCCTCTGTCAGCCAATGTAATTTCATATTAACTTTTTTCTTTTTATTTCCTTGCATGCACTTGCACTTTGCCCTAAATGTAAAACAATTAAAATCATATATCATTGTAATATTTAGTGCATGTCTTTAACCTCACAAAAAGGTACTAGGCTTGTGATTAAACCACAGTGTCTGTTTCAAATACCCCAGTATACGAGTCTCCTGTCAGATCAACACTACGGCCAAGTTGGACAGAATATGTCCCATTGTTCCCCTCTGTCATACCAATGGGGTTTTGCTGTACTTATTTAATAATTGTAGTTTTGAATTTCACGGCTCACATTTTGTACGCGTTCAGTTGAAAACCTATGAGTCACTGTGCTTCCAGGGGAGCTGCCGCTTGACAGCTTTAGTGTGCACTGGGGTAAAATTAAAGCTTAATCGGAGATTATGGGCCAGATGATGGAGTTCACATGTTTGCATATATATTGCATCTGTAAAATCACACTCTGTCTGAAAAATGACAATGGATTAGACACTTGAGGGGTAACCTAATCCTTTTTTAATAATTTCATATTAGGTTTTAAGATACTTTACAGGCTACATATTAATCTATAGATAGATGTATGTTGCTGAAAATGTTCTATCATCAGGTTTAATGATGCTATTTGTTCACACTGTGGAATTTCACACAGATTTCGATATACAGTTGTGCTCAAAAGTTTACATACCCTGGCAGAATTTTTGCTTTCTTGGTCTTTTTTCAGCGAATATGAATGAGAACACAAAAGCTTTTTTTTCCACTCATGGTTAGTGGTTGTTTGAAGCCATTTATTGTCAAACCTCTGTTTTCTCTTTTTAAATCATAAGGACAACCAAAACATCCAAATGACCCTGATCAAAAGTTTACATACCCTGTTGATTTTGGCCTGATAACATGCACAGAAGTTGACACAAATGGGTTTGAATGGCTACTAAAGGTAACATCCTCATCTGTGACCTGTTTGCTTGTAATCAGTGTGTGTGCATAAAAGCTGAGTGAGTTTCTAGGATCCAGACAGACTCTTGCATCTTTCATCCAGCCACTGACGTTTCTGGATTGTGAGGCATGGGGAAAGCAAAAGAATTGTCAACGGATCTACAGGAAAAGGTAGTTGAGCTGTATTAAACAGTAAAGGGATACAAAAAGATATCCAAGTAATCGATAATGTCAGTCAGCAATGTTCAAACTGTGATTAACAAATGGAAAATCAGGGACTCTGTAAAAACCAAACCACGGTCAGGTTTCGGTCACAACTGCCAGGAAAATTGTTCGGGATCCAAAGAAAAACTCACAAATAACATCAGCTGAAATCCAGGACTATCTGAAAACTAGTGGTGTGGCTGATTCAAGATGCACAATAAGGAGGCACTTGAAGAAAAATGGGTTGCATGGTCGAGTTGTCAGAAGAAAGTCATTACTGCGAAAATGCCACAAAGTATCTCACGTACAATACACCAAACAGCACAGAGACAAGCATCACAACTTCTGGAACAAGGTCATTTGGAGAGATGAGACCAAAATCAAACTTTTTAGTCACATCCATAAACGATACATTTGGAGAGGTGTCAACAAGGCCTATGATGAAAGAGACACCATTCCTACTGTAACGCACGGAGGTGGATCTATGACGTTTTGGGGATGTGTGGGCTACAAAGGCACAGGAAACTTGATCAAATTTGAAGGAAAGATGAATGCAGCACATTATCAGCAAATACCGGAGGCAAATTTGCACTCATCAGCCCGTAAGCTGCGCATGGGACGTACTTGTATGTTCCAACATGATAACGATCCAACACAAGGCCAAGTCAATCTGTCATTGGCTACAGCAGAACAAAGTGAAGGTTCTGGAGTGGCCATCTCAGTCTCCTGACCTTCATATCATTGAGCAACTCTGGGGAGATCTCAAGCAAAGCACAGTTCATGCAAGACAGCTCAGGAATTTACAGGAATTGGAGAGTTTTTGCCAGGAAGAATGGGCAGCTTCACCATCTGAGAAAATAAAGAGCCTCATCCACAACTACCAAAAAAGCCTTCAAGCTATCATTGATGTTAGAGGGGGTAATACACAGTATTAAGAACTGGGGTATGTGAAGTTTTGATCAGGGTCATTTGGATGTTTTTGGTTGTCATTATGATTTAAAAAGAGAAAACACAGTAGTTTGACAATAAATGGCTTCACCCAACCACTAACCATGAGTGGAAAAAAGTTGTTGTGTTATCATTCATATTCTCTGAAAAAAGACCAAGAAAGCAAAAATTCTGCCGGGGTATATAAACTTTTGAGCACAACTGTAGAATCCATGTGAATTCATTTTGGGAACCACATGCCACTATGTTTAAAGGCGTGTTCCCACAAACACCGTAGCTAGCTGGGAGCTGACCTTTAACATGAAAGTATGGAACGACCCTTTAATGGCAATTGATGTGCCATTACACTTTATGGGAATAAACATCATAGTTCATACAGCACCATTTTTGTTCAACATTGATTTATAAATCTGTGATGTGAAAAAAAATGAACACTTCACTTTCGATGCCGTGTTTACGTGGATACCATATTGAATAGCGCTAATCCATCTCTGAGTCCACAGCAAAATCCACCACAAAACATGAAGATCTGCACTAGAATTCTACTCGGGTATCTGGCTTATATAGATTTAGATATAGATTTTCCAACAGAAAATACTGTCCAGCACATCTGCTGCATACATTGCAGCAGAGGTAGTATTAAGTAGAGCAGTCAGCTTTTTTTAATACAGCTGTTTTAATACATATTGGTATTGTCCAGGAAACAAAAATGTTGATGCCTCTGTTTTTTTTTAGAACTCAACATCTCAATTGACAACTATATCAATGAGGCGAGTCCCTACACACTGATACTGTTCAATCAGGAATGATTCCGTAGGGACAATCCCTATCAAGAAAGGCCAATGGTAGCTCCAAATTTTAAAATTTTTTCATACATTTTGAGGAAGAATAAAAGAAGTAACAGCATAATGTCAATGTCTCAGCTTAGATTCAGACAATATGTTTTTTAAGGAAAAATATACGGTATAATGCGGCAGAAATCCAGTTTTCAACACGTGGATTTCACCATGATTTAAAGGGACACTGCCATCAAAAAAATGATTTTTCACATATTGACAAGCAATACGTGACTATAATATGGTTTTAATGTTTTTTTAATTGGGAGGTTGGGTTTTTTAATGTAATTTTTTAAGGTTCCCCCATGTACATAACTTCCTGGCTTGTGTCTCTAACCTCCCCTTTGATAGCTCTGATAGCACGGCAGTGTGAATTGCTTGACAGTTCCCTTCCAGGCCAACTATAAACTGAGATGTAAGTCAGCAGAACCCTATTTAAAGGGGTGGAAAAAGCGCAATGCAAAAACCAAAAAAAACCCTTACCCCATTCATCATGCTCTTGTTGATCTAGCAAATCTTATCCTTTTCTAGAGAAAAAATAGAGCGATTATTTTTATTCCCTAAATTTGTAATGACACTTCGCAGAAAAGCTGCCATACAGAAAGTAAAATTTTGTCTACCCGGCCATTTAGGGGTAAATTTTTTACTATCCAGTTTAAAAAAGGAATAATATTTTTTACCCTTTTTTAATTGAATACAACTGCAAAAATAAAATGCTCCCCAAACTTTCAAAAAAAAAAATTAAAGGTCCCCAACATGTTTCGGTACCCCCCCAAATTACCCCCCTCAAGGGACGGGTTTTGGTAGGCTAAAAAAGATGGAAAAAAAAAAAACCCAAAAGAAAAACGTAAAATATTTTCCAAAAATTAAAGGCCCTTTAAATAAGTGTAGGCCCCCAAAGGCATAGTACTCCTCACCTAGATTGATGTCAAAAAGGGGCACAAATTTGGGAGCAAAGGCTCCTAAACACCGGGGGGAAGGGTTTCTTTTGTCGAATTGTTATCCTCATATACTAGGGACACTACCGACCTCTTGCATAAATTAGATGGGGTGCAAGTGTCATCAAATTGCTGGTTCCCCCAGCATTAGAGAGGCCCCTTTACACTATTTAAAACCCCATACATTGGGTTTTTGACGGTTAATTTTTCTTGTAAATTTTAGAGGAACGATTTGGCCCCACACAGTGAGTTTTTCTTATTTAACAAAAATTTTTATTCACGAAAAATTTTTTTTGTTCAATGGGGGGTTTTCCACCCTGAGGGGTAGGGGCAATGGGGAGCCCTTGGCTCCCTGGAGGGAAAATTATAACGTGGGCCGGGTTTTGGAGAGCCCCCAATGTTTTGATAAAGAAATGGCAAAATTGGATTTACCAGTCATTTTTGGTGGATCGTTACTTTAGATGACATTTTTAAATTGGGGTGGACCGGGTCAAAAAGGGACTTTTTTTGCATTTTTTCAGCATCGAAAACAAAATTTTCCCTGGGACCCAAATTTATTTTGAGATAAAATTTGATTTCAAAAACTTTTTTTGGATGTTAAAATCACAAAAAATTTATTCGAAAACCGCCCTGTTTCTAATTTCCCTGCTCCCTTTTGGCGTAGCAGCCCCCTGGTTTTCAAAAAAAAGGTATTAAAAAAGGGCCTTTTCCTCCATTTACGCAGAAAATTGTTCCCTTTTTATCTAAAATTTTAAAAACCCAACCCCTTTAAAACTAAAAAATAAAATTTGGGGAAAAGGGGTATCCGAGGTTTCATTTTTAAAAGGCTATAAACCATGGCTCAACACGACAAAAATAACCTTTTTAATTCCAAAGCAAAAAGAAACAAATCAAAAAAGGGAAATTTCCCCCAAAGGTAAATTGGCCTTTTGGGACGGGCCCAAATTTTAAAGTGAGAAAAATTTTGAAAGACATGGTAACCCTTACTGTTGGACCCAGATAAAAGGGGAAAAAAAAGTGGGCCCCTCCCCCAAAATTCCCTTTAGAAAAAGGAAATGACCCCTACAGGAAAAAATTGGGTGAAATTTCATTTAAAACCCAAACCCCCCACTACAGGTACATGGGGGGATGACAACCATTTGGGTTTTTTTAAAAAAAAGTGGATAAATAGGGGTCCTTTTCTCAAAGACGGGAAAAATTATTTTGAAAAATTTTTGAAAAAAATGGAGAAATTTTCTAAATTCACTTTTTAAAAAACTTTTCGCTTTTACAGGAATTGTCTATCTAATAAAAGGGCCAAATTTTGGGGGGGAAATATGTCGGAAAAACCACGCGTGAATTTCGCCGTCGTATCGGCGAACACCTTGGAGACATCCGTAACAAAAGAGACATTTTAAAATCTAAAAGGACACATTTGGTCTAAAACACAAGGGAAAGTTTTTAAACTAATTGAAATATATTAAAAAAAAATTGGGTATTGAAACGGAAATATAAGCCCCCTTTCCCAAAAAAAGGGAAACCCTTGAAAAAATTCCTTGTTGTGCAAAGAGCCCTTTTTGGGATCTACCTTTAAACATTTGGCCAAATTGGACGGTCTAAAAACCAATTTAAATTTTGGTTGTTTCTTATAAATAATTTTTTTTGGCTTTTGTTTTTGAGAACCCTTTAAAGCAAAAATTTTTAAGCAAAAAATTTGTGCCCCCTAAGTAAACCCGCTGACTTTTTGGTTTGGGCCCAATTTTTTGTTTTTTTATATGTATTTAAAACATATTTTTGTTGAGGGCCCCCCTTGTCCGGGAATTATCTTATACAGAGGATCTTGGTTTTGGGAGCAGTTTTACATTGGGGAGGACCGATTGTCTAATCTCCCCTTCTAAAACTTTGCTTTGGGAAATTAGGAGCTTCTGAGATGTTGCACTACGTCACATCCGCTTTGACTTAACAGCCCTAGGGGGAATGTTTTTGCTTCTCAACCCTTTGCTATGGAGTGGAACGCATGATTTCCGAGCTTGCTGTTGAAATCAAAAGATGCATTAGTTTTCCGGGTTTCTCGAGTGCAAAGTGGTTTTTGGATGGTTCTTGCAATTATTTTTCCTTTGCCCCAAAGATTTAAAAGGGGGCCCCGGGAAAAGAGATAAAAGGGGTTACACCATACCATAAACCGGGTATGGGACCAAAAATGCCCAAGCGTGACCCTTTATAACATAAATTTTAAGGAAATTTTAAATGAAACTTTGAAATGGTTTGCCTACATTTAAAAAGGATTTAAAAAGGGGAAAAAATTTTAAAACTGTCTTTTTTTGGGGCTTGTTTTTTATTTCCATCTTATATGCTACCAACCTGTCCCTTGATGATTTTAATTGGGGGGGTTACCGAAAAACATTTGGCCCTTTTAAGGGTTGTCTTTGGAGGTGGAAACATTTTGTTTTTTTTTAACCCTGCAATATTAAAGGAAAACAATTTACACACATTTTTTTTGAGGGGGGGAAAAACTGTGAGGGTTTGTACCCTAAAAGGCATTTGTTTTGGGGTTTGGTTCCGGTGGATGCCCTTTAACCTGTTTTTTTTTCCTGCAAGAGGGCAGGAGTAAAATTTTGGGGGGTAAGAAATTTTAAACGAAAGAAAAAACAATCAAATACACTTTTTTGAAATTAGTGGGTTATTTTCTCTAACATTTTGGTTTATATTTTCCCTGTTTTAAAATTGAATAGGTTTTTTTTCAATGGGGGCCATTAAAAAAATTTAACTTTATTGGATTGTTCTCTTTTTAATATTTACTAAATAAAAGTTATATTTTATTTTAGTGTACCTTCCAAACGTTAGAGTATAGAATTTTCTTTTGGTGGTTTTGGAACTTATACCTACCCTTCTTTGTATTGTAGTATAGGTATTCGTATAATAAGTCATTATCATGTTAGAATACTGCCTGCGGCCCAGTTTTCAATGGGAGGGGATCATGGGGCTGCCCCTTATGTCACATTCCCTTTTGGAATTCATATTTCCCTAAATGAACTGTAGCTCCCACAGCCGGCGCAACATGGACCCCCAAAACCCATGAAACTTCCCCCCGTCCCTTTGACTGTACGCAAGAAAATTTTGTCTTTTTTTTCCCCCACCTTTGTCACCACACATGCTTGACGCCATAAGTTTACTTTAGCCCAATGGGGGACCGTAGAACATCCCCTTAACACTTTTATGAAATTGCTTAAAACAATGTGTCATGTGCACTGATGCTGCTTATTCCATTCAAAGCAATGGGATACCTTACATGCATTTTTCACACACTTTTTAATAAGTAAAATGATGCATAAGATGCCTGTTTTGCAAAAAAGTTGCTTAACAAAAACGCTGGGGAAAATCCACCTAAAAAAGGGGATGTCCATGCAGAGTAATAGGTACAAAAAACAGGATGGGTTTTATCGGGCAGGTTTTTGTTTGACAAGCAGAGGAAGCCCTTTCCTAATGGGGGACCCCTTTCTGACCTATAGCAAACTTGTGTTTTAAAAGCCCGGGAAAATTTGCAGGAAAATTACAGTTTGACTTGCTTGCCGCAAAAAAAAGGAAATTTTTGGGCAAAAATACATCCCCAAATTTTTTAAAGGCAAAAGCTCACATATTTTAAAACAAAACAAGTCTACACATTTTTTTATCGAGCTTTCACAATATGTAGAAAAAAATTGACAAACATGTAATAAACTATAAATAGGCAACAGAAAATTAATATGTCCATCAGTCTGTAATGACCATTTATGTCAATTCCCAAGGCCCAAAGGGGTTTTCCCTTTTAAAAGCTTTGTAATTTTTCTAAAAATTTTTTGCCACGCTTGCACTTTGTTGCAGGGGATCGTTCTAAGACAGGTCATGCATCAGATTGGGGTCATAATAAAAGTAATAAATAATTTTATAAGGATCATGTCAGAGCAACAAATGAGTTTTGCTGAACAGTAAAACATAATGGACATGCCCTAACTGGAAGTTTTGCTGTATTAACAACAAGTTTTGGTTAATTAAAAGGGTTTTTAAAGGGCTGTGTCGCATTAGTAAATTAAAGGGACAAACCTAAATTTCCCTCTCTGTGACAGCCACTGCTGAAAAAGCACCTATAATCCCCAATTTGGGACCATTGCAAAAATCGCCCAAAGCAAAATTTGCTACACAAAAAGCTGAATAACAAAACTTGGGCCCAAATCCCAAATTCCCTTTTTAACACCAGTATGCAGAAAACCCACGGGGCAAAAACAGTGTTTTTCTTTTTATTTTTTTTAAAAGGGCCAAGAGTGGGGAATCGCAAGACCAGAAAAACCCCTTGATTTTGAATGGAGCTTGCATATTTTGGCCAAAGTATCAACAAATTACCTTAATTTGTTTTTTTTCCCTTTTATGTAGTTTTCCCCCTGTTTTAAGGGGAGGAGGGTTTTAGTTTTTTTTGTGTTAGACACTTGGAATATGCTAGGCAACCCTCTCAATCAAATAGTTAGGGCGTCATCAATTGGTTGTAGGTAGTTTTGATAGAAGTGTTCTAGGAAAAAATTAAGTTTTGAAAAATTTTTTTGAACCCGAACCAAACATTTTTCTGTTTTATTCGAGTAAAAATTTTAGTTTTGACCGCCCTTTTCAGTTTCGTTTTCCAAACGGCTTTCGCACCCCTTGGGCCCATAAAAAAGTTCGGCACAAAAGAAGTGTCAAAAAAAAAACGTCATCGCTGAGGTGTTTCGGCTCTCATTGGCTGCTAAAAACACATGACCAATGTTATATATATTTCATGTATTGCCTTTTGAACACCATTTTCAGCTCATTCTCTAATGGGAAGAATACTCTAAATGGTTAGATTTTCCTCCCTAGACATAAAGTTTTGGGGTTCGGTTTGCGGGGTGCATCCTTTCCCCCCCCCCCAGGGAAACTATTATTTGGGGGCCCTTTGCGGCCCCATAACGCCTAACTTCCTATACAAGGGGGTATATTATACAGGGGGCTTGGGTTTGTTAAATCTTTCTCAGTTAAAAAGTTCAGTTTTGCAGTTTTGGGGGTTTTAGAAAAAGGGGCCCGGGGGGACCCAAGGGGGAGGGCAGGGGGGTGTGATCCCCGGGGGGCCCGGCTCCCGCTCAAACCCCGGGGGGGGGGGTGGGGGGGGGGGGCCCCGCCAACCCCCTGCCGGACCCGGAGGGGCGCCCCCGAATCTGCGCTACTGTTTTAAAACAGTCGCACAGAAAACCCAGCTGCCGGGAAAAAGGGGAGGCGGGCGGGCGTTCCCCCTCCTGGCCCCCCCCCCTGTATGTTCGGCGCTCACTGGGCTGTACCTGCACACGTCGCAGGGGCGCACGGCTTTCACCGCGCCCCGTTTACCCCGAAACCCCCTCGGCGCTCAGCTAGCCCCGGGGGGATCCTTGGGGGGCGCGTGCAGGTAAGCAGTGTGATGAAGTCATGCCTGCTTAAAAACCGCTCAGCAGCTCCCCCCGCTGGGGCAGCTCCGGCCGGGACGTGCAGACCCCGGGTGAGTACTCCCTTTTTTATTTTTTAATTATTACAGGGGGTACATCATGGCCCACAGGGGGGGGATCACTGGGTAGAGGGGGGCCCTCCTGGTTTTCAAAAGGGGGGACACTGGCTTTCAAGGGGGGGCACACTGGCTCAATGGGGGCACAATGGTACAATGGGGGAAACCTGGATTTTTAAAGGGGGGGACACTGGCTTTCAATGGGGGCATCCCGGGTACAATGGGGGCACACGGCTACCCAAAGGGGCCCTCCCCGGCTACAAGGGGGGGGGACATGGCTACAAGGGGGGCACACTGGTACAATGGGGCACACAAACCCACAAGGGGGGCACCCCTAGCTACAAGGGGGGCACCTTTGGGAAAAATGGGGGGAACTGGCTACAATGGGGGGGATCCCGGCAATAAGGGGGGCAAATGGATACAAGGGGGGGCATCCTGGCCCACAAGGGGGGGACACTGGCTACAAGGGGGGGGACACGGCTACGGGGGGGGGACAATGGCTTCAGGGGGGGCAACACTGGTTACAAGCAGGGACACTGGGCTACAAGGGGGGGGCAAAACTGGCTACAAGGGGGGGCAAACCTGGCTACAAAGGGGAATCACTGGCTACAATGGGGGCATCACTGGTTTCAAGGGGGGCACACGGGGTACAAGGGGGGCATCCTGGTAAAAAGGGGGTACCCTGGCTACAATTTGGGGGACAAGGCTTTAAAAGGGGGGACACTGGGTACCCGGGGGGGGACATGGCTACAAGGGGGGGGTAAATGGCTACAAGGGGGCACAGGCTACAAAAGGGGGGACCACTGGCTGCAAGGGGGGGTTTAAGGGGTGCAAGTGGGGCCCTCCTTTGGGTTTCAAAAAGGGGCATCAAATGGGGTTCAGGGGGGGGGATCTCTGGCTACTTTTTGGGGGAACTCTGGGTACAAGGGGGCACTCTGGCTCGGGGGGAAACACTGGGTACGGGGGGGATCACTGGCTACAGGGGGGATCTACTGGGGTACAGGGGGGGTAATACATGGCTACGGGGCCCTTAAAATGGCCCCATATGAAATGCTTTAGGGTGGGGAGTTTTTTATAGAGATAGGAATTGGTTGGGAAGTGCTGAAAAATTGAGGGGGTCTTTGATGTTTGTTTTTTAAATTTTACAGTGAAAGTCCCGGGGGTAGTCCATGGCAACGGACAGATGGAAAAGAAGAAAAAGAAAGGAACTTTCTCTTTATAGGGCGTCTCCCGTGAGTCACTAATTAACTTTACTTGGGGAAACCCTTTTTATGTCTGAGGCCGTGTACAGCTGGTATCCACCCTGTATGCTGGTAATATTGGTTTAAATAAAAAGGTTTGTATTTATTAAAAGGTTTAGTTTTTAAAAAATTTAGTACTTGTGGGGGTGATATTTGGTCACGGGTTGCTGTTTTGGTCCTATGTGGTGATTTGTGGGGCAGGGGTGGGGGTTTTATTCCCGGGCCCCGTGTGTTGGTGTTTTGGGGGCTTTGTGGGCTTGGGAAATTTTGGTTTGGGGTAGCAGTGTTTTTTTGGTTTAAATGAAAAAAAATCCGCTAAAACCTCTCCTCCTCGGCATCACGGGACCTTTTGGGTCCTTTTCCCGGGTCTCCTCGAACCCCAAGATCGGAATTTTCAGCGTTTTCCAATTTTTGCTCCACCTCCTCCCCCCGGGGCCACTCTCTGTTGGGGTCCCCCCAAAGGGGCAGTTTCCGGTTTCCCCTAAAACCCTTTTCCCCCTCTACACCCTTGGGCCTCCCGGCAGCTCTAGGGCCCCACCAAAGGGCTTTCATTACCACCTGTTAAAGATGTTTATACCCAACTTTTACATCTCCCGGCCCAATGTTACTTTCTCTCCCCTCCCGGATCCTGACTTTTATGTTCCCCCCATTTCCTCCTTTTCTCATTTAAGTTTTCCCCAAAAAATTTAAAAATGGAGAAAAAAAGATCATCAAACTTTCCACCATCCAATCAAACCCTTTCCCCTGTTTTCTCCCATTACCGTCAAAGGGTCTACACCTTTTACCGGTCCCACCCAAATCCGCGTCTTGGGGTAATCCTAGACTCTGCTTTAAATTTTTTCAAACCCCCATCCCAACCCCTCACCTCCGCCTGCCGCCTCCACCTGAAAAACATTTCTCGAAAACCGCCTTTATTCCCCGGGTATGACACTACAAAAATGTGGTCCATGCCCTTTTTCATCTCCCCCCCTTTGACTACGGGAAATCCTTTCTTTGTGGCCCCCCCAGCTTGACCCTCGTCCCCTCCAATCCCTCCTTAACTCCCGCTGCCCGCTTATTTCCCCCTCTCTCCTCGCTACTCTCTGCCCTCTCCCCTTGCCCCCTTTTCCCCTTTACTGGCTTCCCTTGCCCAACGAATTTCCAAATTTTAAACTACCAAAAACCTGACCTACAAGGGGTCTCCCAGGGCCCTTTTCCCCCCCCATACCCTCTCCCGGCCCCCAATTTCCCCAAAAATTTTCCCCCCACGCATCTCCGCTCCTCACGGCCTTCTCTTCTTCCCCTTATATCCTCCACAACCGTCTCCAAGACTTCCCCGGGCTTCCCCCACACTCTGGAACCACTCCCCAAACTCAGACTTCCCCCACTTTAACCGCTTAAAAAAACCTAAAAACCCATTTTTAAGGTTTTCCCCCTAAAACCCTTCACAAAATTTGTCCTACTTCCCCACAGAATGTTGCCCCACCTCCTGTCTTTTTCCCCCCTCCTTGTAGATTGAAAGCCCTCGCGGGTAGGGTTCCTCTCCCCGTCATCCCAATTGTCATTATCCCTTAACTGTTCGTTTGACTTATGTATGTATTAACCCCCTCGAATGTACGCGCCCGGGGGAATCAATGGCGCTTTAAAAAAAATAAAAATAATAAAAATATTATTAGTAATGTTTATTGACATTGTGGTAAACTTTCTGTATTTTTGGGCTTTGGTTTTGGGAGAAAGTGTTTCACTATTTACATGGGGGGGGGGGGGGCGAAATTTTCCTTCACCTCCCCCTGAGTGAAATTTTTAGCCTGGAAAGCCCTGGTTCGATACACTTGCCCAAATCCCCTATGGTCAAAGCGCTTTTGGGCCCCCTCAGGATGCGGGCCCCCCGAGAAAGGCTCCCACTGCCCCTCCTTAGCTGTGCCCCTGTTGCAAGCTTCCTCATCTTTTCGTTCCCATTTGAAAGGAATGAATTATTAGCCTCTCAATTTTTTTTTCCCACTCTTAGACCCAAATATTCTTCATTAAGTTGTTTCACGTATGCAGTTTAGTTATGGATGGTAATTACACTTCTCTTACTTTATAGGTATAAAAATTAACCAGAACATCTTCCCCCCATAGATTTTAAAATGGGTTCGAAGTTCAATTTAAATAGAACTTTAAACCCAACTCACAAAGTTTCGAGGTTCTTTTTGAACTAAAACTTTTTACTGTTCGCTCAACACTAGTTGTAACTCATCATGGTGTACCACATGTAACCAAATAACTGGCACTTTTTTTAAGCCTATATTCAGTGTAATTACAAGCACGGGGTTTGTTTTTATCATTATTTTTGCATGTAGGCAATCTCACCCGTATGGGGGGTGGGCCTTTTAACAATTTATGAACTGGGAAAGTATCCCCCAAGGCATTTTTTATTGGTATAGCTAGTGGGTGTGTGAGACGTTATTCATCATGAGTGCCCTGTTTGCCGGGGGTTCCCCACGGCTTTTTTCCTGCGGATTTTGGCCGTATTGAGCGCACAAAACCCCCGTGAATAAGGGGCGGGGCGGGGGCGGGGCCCCAGCGCGGCGGGGGGGGCCGCTCCCGGCCCCCAATACAATGCATTTTTTACGGGCGCTAGGCCGTAAATAATGTGCATGTCACTTTCTCCCCCGCGGGGGATTCGCCGAGCGGGGGGGGCGACGGATTCCCCTGTTTTCAATGAGGCAGTGGATTCCGTAATTGTGCCCCGGGATTGGCGCCGTACTGAAGCGCAAAACCGGCACGCAGTACGGCCCAAACCGCGGCAGAATAAGTCGGTAACGAGGCCTTAAATTTTCACACTAGCATGGGTTTTTTGTTGTCTCCTATGGAAAAGTTTTATTCCAGTCATGAAGCTTTGGGATGGATGTGCTTTGTTTTTAAGTAAATGATGTCCCATTTTTCAGTAATTTTCTGTATTTAGAAGGATTGAAATTCAGAATTAAATGGGTTTTTCTCACCATGCTATTTCACAGAGTCAAAGACAACTTCAGATTCACACTGCCTTGTCAGGCTGCGGGAGGCTCCATAGGGTTAGCATATTTAGTGTCTAAAACTAAAATGAGACATTAAAAAGACTAAAGGCAGTGAATTGGGCAACTGCATAAATTTGGCATTAACAGGCCACATTTTATGGGCATATTAATGTCCTAGAATGTGTGATTTAGGGGTTTAATGCTCAGGCGACAGTTTTGGCTCAGGTATACCACTTTCAAAGTGATATACCTGTTCCAGCTGTAATATGCCTGTAATTCGCTACGCTTCCATTGCGCGTCGCAGGTGCTATGTAATGCGCCTGAGAATGGCGTGTGGGAGATTTAAAAATGTATGAATGGGGCTGCACCTGATATCGGGCTGAAAAGACGCCAGATATCTGGCGCAGCCCCGTTCATACATGTCGCCCTCAATCTGTGTAAACAACGCTACAGTGTTCTGAGGAGTTAAAACAATTGCTCAGTTGTAAACAAGTTCATCTTGGTAGAAATAAAGTCTCTGCTCACTCCGACCATGGCGACGTCCCTCTCTGCTCTCTGTGTAATCAGAGAGGAAGAGCAGGACGGTAACTATAGAAACGTGTGCAGATACAATCTCTCTTACCTCCTTGTATTTAAAACAAGTCTTCATTTACCATTCCCTATATGTTGAAAGCTAATCTTTGTAGTAAGAAAACTCCTTTAAGTATATGGAGCGTTTACATAAAATCTATATTAATCTGTACTACTAGGCTGTAGGAACCCCTTATGTCATATAGTACCTCCATAATAAGCCGTCTAATAAAGCACGCCAAACAGAAAAACACTGTATATGGATGTTTAGTATATCTAGACATATGGAGGTACAGTAGGACCTCAATGATTTACATGGGTTCCATGGTATAGGTTTAAATAAATTAGAGGATGTATGGAGCCATAATATACTCATATGCACGAGTTCTTATTTAGCCCAATAAATAGTTACATATAATACCACTATGTATAATGAAATCACATGTGGCATCTATAAAGCACTGCCGTGTAGTGACAGTAGAATACAGTGGCTCCTTTGGGCACCAGGTGAGCGTGACTGGTCCATGATCCAAAGAAGCTCCTATCCTCAAACCAAATAGAACGTGATTTCCAGCTTCCAGCAGCTCTTCCTGATGTTATATGTAAGAATTTGTTTAATCTGTATTAGTGATCTGCTAATTTCTCTTTAATCTTCATTTTGCATTATGTTGGGTGACGTTTTGGGGGTTTTGGAACCAACTAGCAATCTTCCATGTAGCTATTGGTTTCAACATACAGTGGTTTTCCCAGCACCAACTAATATTGTATGTTAAGGGAAACTGTAGCACCATAATCTTTTATATAGATAAGGCCCAAAGTGGTATACACAGGAGGTTGCCCCATTTGCACATGGTGTAACATGGTAACATCTCACTCACTAGAAAGAGCTAAAAAAGTTTGTTTCACGGTGCACCTTTCTGCTGTTCAGGAGCAAGGCGCTGCAGAGGTTAATCCCTCTGGCTTGTCGACACATCCTGGGAGAGGACTGCCTGATGAGCCTAGGATTGATGGTTCGGCTTCTACTCAGGTCAGAGGGTGTGTCGCAGAGGCCAATAAGGGGGCTCGGAGGCCGCACCAATCGACTGCGGTGTCCGGGCACTCAATTTGACTCTCGTCAGTTCTGTGATTCTTTGCCTGTGAAAGGTTATCCCTGCGCTTATCTCCTGTATTCCCTGTTTGTGTATTCCTGCTTACCTGACCTTGGCTTGTTTCTTGACCATGTTTGACCTCTGATTCTGTACCGCGTTCCTGTCTGTGTTTTGACCCTTGGCTTGCTTCTCGGCATTCTTCTGGCTTCCAATTCTTGGCTTTGACGTACCCATACCGTTACCAACCCGGACTGATCGACTCTGCGTTCCCCTGACGGCCCTGCACTTAGTAGCGTAGGTTCTGCTGCCCAGTTGGGGTCTGCCATCTAGGGCAGCATGCCAAGTAGGCAGGGACAGTACGCTGGGTGGCAGTCA
Source organism: Phyllomedusa bahiana (assembly GCA_025379985.1). Taxonomy (NCBI): domain Eukaryota; kingdom Metazoa; phylum Chordata; class Amphibia; order Anura; family Hylidae; genus Phyllomedusa; species Phyllomedusa bahiana. Next base: position 39,577 of record JAODAL010009079.1, read on the forward strand.
GGGTCCACTGCACCTTCCCTGACGTGACAGTTTGTTATCCATTCTATATGGATGAGTGCTTGTAAAGAAAAAAGGTTCCTCTGCTAATCACAGCACCTCAACAGTCAAGGACTACATGATAACAAAAATCTAATTTTAACCAGTCCTAACCATGCTTTGTTATATTAGCCATATTTGTATATCATAAAGAACTAATGTAACACTTAGGTATTAAATGGGTGGGATAAAGCACTGACTTTTCTCATGTCTATGAATTGATCATGCAATACCCTTCCCACATGCACTTCCTCCTTTCTTACCAGGTTCCGTTTCTTTAAAATATGACTTGATCTAGTCATGTACTCACACCCTGCCATTAAAGTGCTACAGTATATAGGAAGCCTATATATCCTTAACCAAGTCCAGCTCTACCTAGAACTTTAGTGAGTGACAGGAACTTTGACACAGTTTGTAAAATTTGACTCAACATGCCTGTCTGGGACGTCTCAGCCTGTGTCTGTCTGCTTGTGGCACAATCTCAAAAATGTTCCAGCACCAGTAAAACGTTAAAAAATGTTTCCTTATGCCAACTTCCATTTTATTTTTAGTTTTGAACATCTGCCATTTATCATTTAGAAGTTAACGATTCCAGTAACATTAAAGAGCAATTCCACCCATTTCTAGAGTTCACACAACACAAACTGCTCTAGAATGTGTACTGTTAATGTTCTTTAGGTTACAGTTTACTTTTTGTAGTGCACTAGGTGGGAACCACTGATTGCCTCTATATGTACATTTGCAGTACTTCATATGAAATTGTTAAATAGAGTGGGATGTCTCAGGGACATATGTAAAAGTTTGTAAAAGGAGAAGAGGGGTTTGTGGACCTGAAAATGAACATATTAACTAAGTTTAGTACTATTAAGTACATGCTTTTTGAGGGAAACAAACAAGACCCTAGGTTGGTAGATAGGCAACTAACTTGGTAGCAGGGCCGGACTGGGAATAAAAATCAGCCCTGGCACTAAGCCCCCAGCAGCCCCCATACAATATCCGTTAAAAAAATGTCCCTTGTTCTTGCACCTTTCCACTTTCTAAAATAAACTACACTATAAAGCTGCTTTCACACGGAGCATTTTTGATACATTTTTTTATGTGTTTTTGGTGCGGTTTTGTGCAGAAAGGCAGAGCAGTTAATGCTGTACATTTCTGCACAAAAAAACGCATCAAAAAAGGCACCAAAAACAGCTCCATGTGAAAGTTCCCTACATACAAGCAAGAAAGAAACAGTGGTGCACAGAAACCCCTCGTCACAGAGTCAGGTGTGCACTTGCTTTACAATCAGGCCCACACTGACACTACATAAGCACCAGCATAACCTACAACCCCACCAATCCCATCCCCAGTAGTCAGGTCACCATCACATGGATACAGCACTGACTCAACACAGAAGTAAAATGACCCCTGACAGCAGGGACTCACAGGAGACGTCAGCGCTGATGGGAGTTGTTCTCTTCTCCTTTTCTTCTCCATCTCTCCCAAACCTCCATGACGTCTTCGTCCCTGTAGAATTTACCACAAATACATCTTAGACTCCTCTCTTTTCCAGCACTTTCCTATCAATTCCCACCTCTGTACAAACTCCCCATCCATAAAGCCCCAAATAGTAATAGTGCCCCTTCTGGTGCCCCACATAGTAATTGTACCCCAAACGGCGTATGATAGACCCTATTAGGTAAGTAGACAGGGCCTACCCCTGTAATTAGCCAGGCAGAACCAGTTATTAGCCAGGCAGGACCAGTTATTAGCCAGGCAGGGCCAGGACCAGTTACTAGCCAGGCAGGGCCAGGACCAGTTACTAGCCAGGCAGGGCCAGGACCAGTTACTAGCCAGGCAGAGCCAGGACCAGTTATTAGCCAGGCAGGACCAGGACCAGTAAATAGCCTGCCAGTGCCAGGACCAGGTATTAGCCAGGCAGGACCAGTTATTAGCCAGGCAGGGCCAGTTATTAGCCAGGCAGGACCAGGACCAGTTATTAGCCAGGCAGGACCAGTTATTAGCCAGGCAGGGCCAGGACCAGTTATCAGCCAGGCAGGGCCAGGACCAGTTATTAGCCAGGCAGGGCCAGGACCAGTTATTAGCCAGGCAGGACCAGTTATTAGCCAGGCAGGGCCAGTTATTAGCCAGGCAGGGCCAGTTATTAGCCAGGCAGGACCAGGACCAGTTATTAGCCAGGCAGGACCAGTTATTAGCCAGGCAGGACCAGGACCAGTTATCAGCCAGGCAGGGCCAGGACCAGTTATTAGCCAGGCAGGACCAGGACCAGTTATTAGCCAGGCAGGACCATTAGTTTAATTAAACACAGTGCAGGGCCAGTTATTACCGGCAGGGCCAGTTATTGGCTCAGGCAGGTACCAGTATTGCCAGGCAGGGCCAGTTATTAGCCAGGCAGGACCAGTTATTAGCCAGGCAGGACCAGGACCAGTTATTAGTTTAAAAAATAAATAAAAATAACACTCACGTGCAGGAGCCGGCTTCCTGGAGAGGCGCGTTCAGCATGGGCTGCAGGACTGGGGAGGTGGAGCCAGTGAACGTCTCTTCTGATCACTGTGAGCTAGCTGGCTTCCATGGTCCCCTCTCCTTGTGCAGCTCCGGCCCCGCCTCCTGAGCTGTTAACCCATGACGCAGCCTGAGCAGCCAGCACAGACTAGCTGCGGCCGCTGCGGAGCATCCCGGTTCACTGCGGCCCTCAGTAGTGGCGCGGCGGCCTGCGGACCCTCTGTAGTGACTCTATGTCACAAACTTGCAGTAAGCACCCCTGCTTACTGCGGCGGCCCTCAGTTGCGACGCAGCGGCTGCAGGATCCTCTGTAGTGGTCGCAGCCCGCCTCTGAAAGTGTTCTTGACTTGCTGGGGACTGCGGAGCACCCCGGCTCACTGCAGCGGCCCTCAGCTGTGGTCACGGGCTCGGCCGCAGCCGACATCAAATGCGTGCTGGTACTTGTTTGCTATGTCCAAAGTACCAAGTACCAGCACGCGCAGCACTGCCTTAGCAGCCCATCGCGATGGCTGCTTCACTCCCCGGCGGCACTGCTATAAATGCTGGCGGCCCACATGTGTCCCGGCTGCGCGGCCCGCTGGGCATCCGCCCGGTCGGGCAGGTTCTCAGTCCGGGCCTGCTTGGTAGGTAGGTGGGCCCAGCACCAGGTTGGTAGGTAGGCAAGCTCAAGCAACATAGGTAGGCAGGTAGGGCCCTCCCATCTTTAATAGTTCTCTCATTAGTGAAATTAAATTAAAAAAAATAAACCTCTCTCAGGTCCTTCCACAAGCAGCGAGCTCCTGCTGGGGAAGCTCAGCGCAGGTGTTGTGATGCTGTGACATCATCATGCCTCTGCAGCAAGACGCTCCCCTGATGTCCTGTAGGCTGTAGACCTATTGAAGGCATTGGCCTACAAGGCTAATTGACGGCACAGGGAGCTATGCAAGGATGCACAACACTTGAATAAACAGTGTCGACCAGAGGATCCAAGTATATTCCCTGGATTCCCAGGACAAAACTCCGACCACCCAGAAAAGCGACCTGGGATTAATTGCACTGTCTGGCGGAGCCCCCTGGGACCTCAGGCCCCTTAGCAGTGACTATGGCTGCTTCAGCGGTAGTTCTGCCACTGATACACATACCACACACACACACATATATATATATATATATACATTTACCTTATCCAGGGGTGTTGCTAGGGTCCTAAAAAATCCCTGGCCCGATCCCTTTGTGTTAAGTTTTGCTCAGTAGGACTGTGTTCACACAGCATTTTTCAAGCCAAATTGTGAACTGCGGCATGTGTTTTTACAGAGGGAAAAAACTTTAAAAGTTTTTTCCCGTCACTAATTTTTGCGAAATTTCCCCCAAAAATATTTCCGTCCATCACTTTTAAAAGTCAATTTACAATGAAAAATCAAGCTCACCCACGTTTTGCCCTGTAATAATTTTAAATTTGCAGCACCAAAAAAAACACCGAAAGGGGGAGCCCAAAAATAAACCTATGAAACCCCTGTTACTTAAAAAAAAAAAAACTCCAACAAATTTCCAAGAACCCCAAAAAAAAATTACTACTTAAGGAACAAAACTGACTTTCAAAAGATCCTGCTTTTTACTCAAACAGGTAGGGGGAAAACAGGGCCCAAACAAAATTAGAATCAATTAAGAAAAGTGGCCTTATATTAAAATTTTAACTTATTTTAAATAATACTACCAAAACCAAAGAAAAAATGCAACCACCCCATGGACTAACATTGGGACACTGGTTGAAGGGAAATAAAATTAAAAACCATACAGGGACCCAAAAATGGTAAACTAGTTGTAAGTAGGCCCCTCTTGCGAAAAATAAGTGATTACACCCGCAGTAACATTTAGGGACTTACAAAGGGGAAAGTCTTTTATGAAAGTTGTTCACTTTCCTTCCTTTTACCATCCAGCCCCCGATGGCCATGAGACTTTTCCAAGCCATGACTTTTTTCCTGCAGGGAAATTTTCCCACAAACCCTTTTAGAAACCTCACTTTTTCCAACACATATAACCCACTTTATACTGGGAGTTTTATCTAAAACCCTTCCTAATGGGGGTTTATACAGGAAAGTGTAATAAGTAAGTAAAAAAGGGCCCGGTTCCCCGCTTGGGGGGGTGGGGGTCTGGGGGGTTTTCTTCCATTGGGCCAAATAGGCCCAAATGCCCGGGGGCCCCCCGTCTCTGGGGGCCCCCCGGGGGAACCCCCCTACCCTGCCCCTGGGGGCGCAGCCAAAGGGTCTGCCCGGGGGGAGCCCGGGAAAGGGGCCCCAGCGCCGGCTCGGAGCGTCGCCGGGGGAGGCGGGGTTTCCCCTTGGCGGGGCCCCGAAACCCGGGGCCCCCGGGCTTTGGGGCCCCTATCCAAAACCTGGGTTGGGCCCGGGGCCCCAGACCCACCATGGGAAACCCTCACGGCCTCCCCTGCACCGCGCGGTGCAAAGCTGGGGCCCAGGCTGAACACTGGGGTTTTATTGAAAACCGTCTGTTCAGCTCCCAGGAAAGGGGCCGCGGGCAGGCGGCGATGTGATTTAAAGTCCCTCGGCCACCGCCCGCGGCCCGCACTCGGGTGCCAAACGGCCCAAACCCCCCCCCGGACGTGGAGAAGAGGAAGGAAAAAAATGGTGAGTAAGATTTTTATTTTTTTTATTTTTTTAAAACTACTGGCACTACCGGGGGAAAAATGGGGGGAAAACCCGGCAAAAAATGGGAAACATTTTACCTGGCAAAAAATGGGGAAAAATCTACCGGCAAACAGCGGGGGCATCTACCTGGCAACAATGGGGACACTTACCTGGCAAAAAGAGGGCATCTACCTTGGGAACAGAGGGGGCACTAACCCGGCAAAAATGGGCACTAGCTGGGAACAGAAAGGGGGCCCCTACCTGGCAAACAAAGGGGGCACTTTCTGGCTACAAAGGGGGGGCTACCTGGGAACAGAGGGGACATCTACCTGGCAACAGAGGGGGCAACTACCTGGCAACAAATGGGGGCACTAACTGGCAACAGAGGGGGCACTACCTGGCAACAGAGGGGGCACTCCCGGCAATAATGGGGGGCATCTCCCTGGCAACAGAGGGGCACTCCCTGGCAACAGGGGGGCATCTACCTGGCAACAGAGGGGGCTACCTGGCAACAGAGGGGGCACTACCTGGCAAACAATGGGGGCACTACCTGGCAAACAGAGGGGACATCTACCTGGCAACAGAGGGGACACCAACCTGACAACAGAGGGGGCAACTACCGGGCAACAGAGGGGACACTACCTGGCAATAATGGGGGCACTACCTGGCAACAGAGGGGGCACTAGCTGGCAAACAATGGGGGCACTAGCTGGCAACAGAGGGGGCACTAGCTGGCAACAAAGGGGGCACTAGCTGGCAACAATGGGGGCACCTACCTGGCTAACAAAGGGGGGCACCTACCTGGCTACAATAGGGCACTACTTGCCTACAAGGGGGCATCTACCTGCCTGTAAGGGGCACTACCTGCTTATGGGGGGTTACTACCTGGGGTATAAGGGATCTAACTGGCTTTCTTCCAAAGCCGTTATGCAAATTAGGTGGAGTGGGTGTGGCTTTTTGAAGGGGGCGTGGCATACTGAAAAGATGGGCGTGCCCATGCAAATTTTTGCCACTAGCGCACCGCCGTTTTAAATCTCCTGCTTTTTCATTTTCAAAAGTTGGCAACTATGTACTAACCTACTTACTAAATGTGGGGCCCCCATAACAAAGGTAGGAATCAGCAGCGAAGTTGCTGATAAATTTGAGGATTCTAAGATGTTTGTGCGTTACATTCTGCAGGGACGAGTGGCGGCGGGCAAGGGCGTCATGTCGGTCTAGACGGAAGGAGAGGAAAAGGGAAAAAGAACGATTAAAGAGAAGACTCATCAGAAGTACTCCCCGGTGAGTTACTGGTGTCGGGGGTTATTTTATGCTATTATATTCCTCAGTGCTAAAGTCTCTGTCATGTAATGGTGACCGGAGTTGTAATGTTTTATATTTGTTCTTTGAGTAGTGTTTTTTTTTTTTTTTTTTTTTGGGGGGGGGGGCCGTAAACCTCTCTGAGGGGCCCCATAGTGCTGTTAAGACGGCCCTGTGGGGAGTCACCCATCGTTCCTTTATATGCCACCATTAGGTAGGTTTATAGCCCTCTCCCAGTGGGTAGGTATGTAGGTTATATGTCCCTCAGTAGGTAATGAACAAAATGTTGCCAGCTTCATCCAAGATGCTGAATCGTGTAACGATAAAAATTCCAATACTTTATTTTCATCTGATATAAAATCAATACATGGAGGAATACTTAATCTCTAACGCATATATGGCACCATAGTTAGCCACTGCGACCGACGCGTTTCAGAGATTTTTCCTTAATCGTGGTCACCTATGTTAAGATGGTTAGTGATCGCCATTTATAGTTGTGCTCAAAGAGGAAATCACGTGATCAAAGCAAGAGGGGACCGCCCTCTATGATGTGTTGTTCTCTTCACAGAATAATGAACAAACATGTGAACATAAAAACTTTAAACACACTACCTTCTAAAATAAAAACAAAAGTGCCGATTTTTATCATATATATGGAGGCTACTAAGACAAATCAGTAATGGTAAGTTATATCTTGTAAGATGTTTAAGCCTGCTGGAATTCTAGTTCCTAACTTAAAAATCCACATGGATTCTCCGGCTAAAAGATTGTGATACAAATCTCCACCTCTTGGTGCTTTTGTTACTTTCTCCACAGCGCAAAAACTGAATGAATGTAAATTGCCACCGTGTACCTCTTGAAAGTGCTTTGATACACTCGAACATTTAAAGAGGTCACTCCTTAAGGCATCAGAAAGATGTCTCCTAATTCTGATTTTTAATGGTCCTGTGGTACAAATTTGCTATTGCAATTAATAAATTGTTTGATGTTATAACCTTTTTTAGTAAAAAATTATTCAAATGTTTTAGTTTTAAAAAAACATACTTGCAGGCTGTACATTGGGTATGACCACAGCCATAAAATCCTGTTGAACTGAGCCAATTTTTTTGTGATGGAGTAGATGTCACGTCAAGGGAGGTACAGTGAGCCCTGACTGGAACCCAGCCCACTGTCCCTGCCTACTTGACGTGCTGCCCTAGATGGCAGACGGCAACTGGGCGACAGTCCCCTGCTCTGCTAAAGTGCTGGGGCCGTCAGAAGGAAGAATAGTCAGACAGTCCAGGTCAAACCAAATCAAGAACGCCAAGCCACAAATCAGAACCAGAAGGATAAACGTAAACAAGCCGAGGTCAAACACGAACGGGAGCGAGGTACAAAATCAGAAGACAAGCCGGGGTCAGGAGAACAAGCCGAGGTCAGGTACACAGGTAAGAAAAAAACAAAGCAATAGCACAGGTAGCAAGGCAGCCAGGAGAAAAACGCAGGCGCAGCACTCAGTAGCAGGGGGTTTAAATGTGATCCCCCGATACCGCCCCTGTAGCTGATTGGAGCGGACTCCCGGGGCCTCCCATTGGTGGGGGCGACTCGCCTCGTGTCAGGAGTGGCTGGGCCGTCTGTCACTCACACAGCTCCCACAGGATGTCTATCAGGGTTGGGGTCGCCTGATCAGCTGGCTGCAGGGCTCTTCCTCCCTGCAAGCCGGGGGCGCTGCCCAGCCCTGACAGTACCCCCCCTTTTGGAGGGGCCTCTGGACCCTTCCATGGTCTGGGTTTGTCTGGGTGAGACTCATGGAATTCCCTCACCAGGTCATCTAGCATGGATGGGATTTAGCTGGGTAACCCATGATCTCTCTCAGGACCATACCCCTTCCAAGGACCAGGTTACTGCAGTGACTTTTGGACCTTACGAGAATCCACATATCGGGCGACTTCATTTTCTAACCTCCCCTCTATACAAACCGGAGGAGGAAGGTCTAGAGGGCAGAGTAAACAGGTGATGTACTCTTAAGAAGTGTTCCGATGGAACATCGTTTTTGTATTCAGGAGAGACGAGGGTAATTTCAGCCGTTATGCCACACTGGGTTTCAAACCACCTCCTGAACCCACATATGACTACTAATCCACGGTGCGAGTTTGAGTTTACCAGAGGGATCTTTCAAATCGCAGATTTTGGGTGGACACAACCAATACTTTACCCAACGCAAAAAAACCCTCTAGAACAAAGACGCCGTCTATCAGAATTTTTCTTATGGATTTTCTGGGTAGAAACAAGTTATTCTGAACTTGGGCCCGGGACTGTGCAAAGATCTTTAATGATAACATCCTCCCCGCTAGTGATCAGACGATGCACTGGAAAAAAATGCCTTGGGTGAAAACCATAATTACTAGTAAATGGCGAAAGGTACCAGACGAGTAGTTTATCCTGATTGTTAATGGCAAATTCAACCAACGGTAAGTATTTTTTACCCAGTCTACCTGCTGATCAGTACATAAACAATGGGAGTGTTTGTTAGTTACCATTTGATTTACCTCTCGTCTGCCCCATTAGTCTCTGGGTGGAAGGCAGAGGAGAGGACAGGGTGTACCCAGAGCCTTGCAAAGAGCCTCCAAAAACGGGAGAATTGAGGAACGAACTGAACCCTTCTGTCCGAAACAATATTATTTGGTAAAGCATGCAGTTTGTCAATGTGTTTGATTTTAAAGAGTTCAGCCAGGTTTTTTGGATGACGGGCAACCCCCCCCTTACGGACAAGGATGGCCATTTTACTGAAACAGGTCAACTACTACCCAAATAACAGTTTTGCCCTCTTGGGTGAAAAAAAAAGGAGGAAAGGTCCGTCATAAAATCCATGGTGATGTGGGTCCACGGAACGGTTCAGGTACAGTTAGGGGGCTCAAAGTTCCCAGGAGGACGAGATTCTGTGGAACTTTGCCCGAGCGCAGCAGCACTTCACAAGATTGCACCACATAGGCCTCAACATCACGAGGCAATGATGGGCCACAAGTAATTACGAGAAATAAGCTTTTTGTGCCTGGACACTCCAAGATGCCCGTATAACACAGAATCTTGAAAATTCTTTTAAAATTCGTAGCGAAAAAACTGAGTGGGGTCAAAGACTTCGATATAGGACAGTTAACAGGTCTCATTCTCCTTGGTGGGGCTTAACCTCAGTGGCTAAATCAGGGGAAATAGCTTGACGACAACAGTCTCTTGGGCATTATAGGTGCCGGTTACTCCTGAAGTGCGTGGCTCGGCACAGAAAGAAGCTTCTAGATAGTGCATCAGCTTTCACATTTTTTCGAAACCAGGTCTGTTGTAAGTAAAAAAAGTTGAAGCTGTGTTAAAAAATAATGCCCAACGCGCTGACGTGGATTTAAACCTTGTAGCATCTAATCTAAAAGGTATAAGATTATTATGATCAGTAAGGACCAATGACTGTATGCTGGGCACCCTCGGCGGAAGTGGCGCAATCTTCGAAGGCCCACTTAATAAGAACCAAACAACTCCGGTTCCCAAAATCATAATTCCTTTCAGCTGGGGAAATTTTAAGTGAAAAGAAGGCAAAGGGCAAAGGTTAAGTCCTACTTACGCGGACCCCTGAGACCAAGAACGCCCTGGGTCATACTCGGAAGCATCACAGGTCAACGACAAAGGGTTTGTGTGGATCTGCATTTAATCATACAGGAGCTGATACAAAAACCAATGCTTAAGCCTTCTCAAATGCATTTATGGCTCAGGTTGCCAAGTATGAACCTTCCACCCCCTTCTTTGTCATGTCAGTCAAAGGCCGAACTAAGACAGAAAAATTATAAATAAATTTAACGATAGTAGTTCGCAAACCCTAGGAACCGCTGCAGGGCCTTCAGAGATGAAGGGCGGACCCAATCGAAAATGGCCTGAATTTTTACCGGGGTCCATAAGAATTGAGTTTAGGAGTCAGGTGTACCCAATAGGAAATGTACCTCCTTGCACTCCAAAACACATTTTTCAAGCTTGACAAACCAACACTATTTTGCTTCAGGATTTGCAATACTGCCGTACGGTGTTTAACAGTGGAACGACCAATCTCCGACGTAGATTAAAATGTCTTGCAGGTGTAAACGACCATACAAAAACCAAATGAGATCACGGATAACATCAATTAACCAGGTTTGGAAACACCGCGGGAGATTTACACAAACCCAAAACGGCTTCACCCAGATTCTCAAAATGGACCTTCAGGAGTGTTAAACGCGGTTTCCACTCAATCCACTCTCGGATTTATGAGGTTGGGTTGATAGGCACCTTAAGGTCAACTTGGAATAACCACTGTGCTCCATGGATTTGGTTGAACTAGATCGGGATCAAGGGTAAAGGGTATTGGATATTTTTACCGTTATTTTATTCAGTTCCCGTAACACTATGCAGGGTCGGAGGCCTCATCCTTTTTTCCATACAATAAATCCCCCCTGCACACATGGGAGACACCGAAGGTAGGGATATGCCCCTTCTGTAAGCTTTCTCACATAATATTGTTTTTTTTCCCATTTGCTAGTTCTCTCTGGACCAGACAGATTATATATCTCCCATTGGGGAAACATTACTCCGGATCAATAGGTCAATGGACAACAGTCGTAAGAATCTATGAGGGGGTATTATCTCCGACTGTTGCTGAGAAACTAACTTAGGACAGCAAAGTCTCGGATAAAAAAACAGGAATATGCTCCACCTCAGTATTGCACCAGTATGGTAGGGAGACATCTGTCAACAACAAGACTAATTAGACTTGACTAATTCAACTGAATTTCAGTAAACACTGGGTTTAATGTTTCTGAAGCCAGGGAAGCACCCAACACCACCCATCAGCGGGCAGCCAACTCCTTGATAAATAGAGTACACTTTCAGTATAGTTGGATCGACCACCATCTCCAGCTCAGGAGTACAATGTTGAATTGTGCCCCGAGCTAGTGGAGTAGAGTCAATAGCCACTACCGTATAGTACTCAGATAGCGGTACTCCAAAGGTAGGTCCTAAACGTTCTTGAGGAAAGACGACGAATCAACAAAAATTAGAAGCTGATCCAGAATCAACAAACCACACTCCCAGAACCAGACAGCGACAAGTATGAAAATCTTAAAACTGGTAGCAGCAATTTTTTGGATATGGATGAGGAAATACCTAGCTCGCCTAGGTGGATCTTCTGGGACACCTAGGCGCTGGAGTTTTTTCTGCCTGGTCTTCACGTTTGGAGCACTCCCGACGCCGGGACGCCAATGACCATCTTCGCAAAAGTAGTAAAGAAAACAAAATAATAACCAACCCCTGGGTGACGACTGAGTAGTCCTAGGTCACTAGCAGCAGTCGCGGGAAGAATCCCCACTTGGCATGGGCTCCTCTGGGTTGAAATCAGAACGAAAACAACGGGTTTAGAGGTGGACCATGGTGTGGACCACCGGAGAGGGAAAACCTTTTCCCGACGTCTCTCTCTAAAACGTCTGTCCAGTCGAACGGGTACTGCCATGGGCCTCTCTAAGTAGTACCAGGGGATAGGGTAAGCCACAAAATATTCCTCCACTTGTAGCCTAACCTAATTATCATGGCATCTGAGTGACTGGTAATTCCACACAGACGGGATACGCACCTGCGATGGAAATTCAGAGGCAAAATTCCTTCCACCGTCTTTTTACCCTGCCTAAAGGTGGTACTGGCTGTGCATACATGGACCACAAGCTTCCCTATCCGGGTCATCAAAAGAGTACCCCTAAGGCGGCAAGAAGCTGTCCAAGAAGACAGGTTCTGCAGACGCAGGCCGGTAACGAAAATGGACAATTCTCTGGGGGGGGGGAACCCTGAGTTGGGAAATATCCATTCCCACTCTTTGCTCTATTGCACGTGTAGGTATTGGAGCGGAGCCTAAAATACAGGCGACATTTCCATCGCTAAATGCCAAAAATGCCATTCCTTGCTGAGAACACTGTAAGGCAACTGGATAGGGGGATCCACAGGAGGGGAAGGTAGTGCAGGGGGTTTACTCTGCCTTGGGTAGATTCCTGGCTCGTTCTACCCTCAGCGCCAGATAACTGGCTACTACATGGGGTTTAGCACCTCCTGCATCTGCTCTACATACTGTCATGGGGTTCATTGGCTTCATAGTGGGGCTAGAGCAGTAACGGTTCCGGCCTGCGATAATGTCTCATCAAGGGAGGTTACAGTGATCCTGACTGAAACCACACGCCCACTGGTCCCTGCCGACTTGACATGCTGCCCTAGACGGCAAGACGCAAGCTGGGCGACTGTCCTGCCACTAGCTAAGTGCTGGGACGTCTGAAGGAAGAATAGTCGACAGTCCAGGTCAAACCAAATCAAGACGGCTGGAGCCACAAATCAGAAACCAGAGGGATAAACGTTAAACAAGCCGAGGTCAAACACGATCGGGACAGAGGTACCCAAAATCAGAAGACAAGCCGGGGTCAGGAGAACAAGCCCTGAGTCAGGTACACAGGTAAGCAAAACAACAAGCAATAGACATTGCAGCCAGGAGAATTCACAGGCGCAGAACTCAGATATCAGGGAGTTTAATGTGATCCCCAGATACCGACCTGTAGCTGATTGGAAGCGGCCTCCGGGTCCCTACCATTGGCTGGGTGCGAATCGCCTCGTGTGGGAGTGGGCTGGGAGTTCTGTACCACTCACACAGCTCCAGCAGGATGTATATCAGGGTGGGGTTGCTGACAGCTGCTGCAGGACTCCTTTCCTCCCTGCAAGCCGAGCGCTGCCCAGCCCTGACAGTAGAGTAAGAAAAAAAGCTGGTTGATAACAAAGAGCCCAGTGTGGGTGCCTTTTTCTATACAAATCTTGTGTTACATTGTAGGAGTTTCTGTAACTCTGAATTAGAATACAATAGAGAAAGATGATTCTTGATGATTTTAATGATATTTTTAAATTGTGTACTGTATGTAGTGGAGAAGGTGATAGTATCACTGGTATAACTAGATTTGGGAACATCTTGTAATAAGGATTTTCTATCCGTGCGTTTAATTCTATTCTGCGCCCTTCTAATTATAGTAGGCGAATAAATACGTTCCTTTAACCTATGTGGCAGAGCGACTGGGCTCAGTGGGGAAAAGCCACCTATTTTGTGTCAGTGTTATAGCTTGCAAGTCTGGTGTGTTTTCTTATTTTTTTCTCTCTGTATAATGGAGGTCGATTGACCCAGTGAGAGGCCTTGGAATTGGCTCTATTGAGAGGTAAAGGATAGGTAGGACTGCCCATTTTGAGATACGTTGAAAGTCGTGGGCAGCCTAACATTTTTGATCAAAAAATATGTGAACCGTGATCTCAAAGTTTTTACAAGTGTTATAGTAACTGTCACTTACGGTAAGATGGTAGAATGCTGTAAGGCAGCTAGGTGATGGGGGTGGCTCTTTCTGGGAAAGCCTATAGTGTCGGGTGGTGGCTGTACCCGCATTCGGTCCTGGGTTTTCACCAGCCCGATTTTGGACATCTCTGGAGGCCTAATAAGTCTAGTTACTCCAGGTGATCTTGGGGCGTGGCTGTTACCTGAAGGGTGTGAAGCAGCATGAGTGAGGGAGAACTCTGGCCCCCAACAGGCTACAGGGAAGCCTAGGGACACAGTGTGGAAAACTGTATGTTTGAGGGGGCTGTGTTGATAGGCATCAGACCTCTGGGACAGAGAGGGGACTCTGTAAGTAAGTAAGTGGCAAAGGACCAAGGTTTTATTTTATGTGTTTGTTTTGTACACATTGTGCCTTAATAAAGTTGGCTGAACATAAGAGAGCCATTATCGTTCTACCAGGACGGCGATCCAAAGCGGATGATGAGGAAAACCCCGGGACGGGCGAGATGAGTTCCCAGTGAGCTGACGGCAGCTTACAATTGGTTGTAGTTATGCGATGGGCAAAGATTGGCATAAATGACTGTGTCATCAAAAAGTGTTGTGGCAAGAAAAACAAGGTAGGTTTAATAGTGGTTGAGCGAATATTATCGACATAGTTGAAATTGGTACAGTTTTTATGGTGATCGGATTTTTTAGATCATGCGATAATTTAGGTTTAAATCTGTGCATTATCTATTAAGATTGCGCCATTTTCGGCGCTTCCTGTCATTTTGGCAGCCAGCAAATCAGCTTACAGTATAGAGCGGGGTGAGATGTGTGTGCGCGTCATGACTGGGATGTGTATGGTTGGTTTGGCTGGAAAAATCACATGACCTCTTTTAATAAAAACAGCTTTTCCTGTTCACCCTCATGTCTTGCGTTTTTCAGAGCAGAAAAAACGTGCCCCTCTGTTTGGCGCCCAAAAAAGCTCAGCAAAATTATTTTATTTCTTCACGGGAGAAACCTCTTTTCTTTAGCGGGACCCCTTAAACAATTTAGTTAGTTTAGAAAATTGGAAGTTTTTATATAGTTGGGTTTTAGGGGAATTTTAAAAGGAAAGCCTCTCCCGCTGTAAAGTAACGGGGGGGGGGGGAAAAAAAGGGGGGCCCCCGGGGGCAAACCCCCAGACAAGCTCTAAAAAGGGGAAATTTTGGTAAATTTTCCCCCAAGGGAAACTTAGTGTAAAAAATTGCACTGCAATAGTTTTAAAATTTAACATTTTTTCTATTGAAAATTTTCCTGGATATTGGGCCCCCTAAAACTTTAGTAAAACCACATTTTTTCTATTTAAAACCCCTGAGGTCTCTTTGTTGGGTTTTAAAAACTCCACTTTTATTATGTATACATTTCAGGGGTTTTTTTTTTCATTTTCTATTTTCCCAATTCCCCCCTTTGTTGTTTTTACCCACCTTGCACTTAAATTTTAACCCGCAATTTTATAGTCCCCCCCCAGGTGAATTGAAAGGGGGCCAAAAAATCTTTTTATTATAGGGAATGGGAAAAGCTCTATAAAGAAAAACTGGAAAAAGTTCCCCAAGACTTAGTGTGGGACATTGACTGCAAAAACCCTTTATTATTAACAGTTTTCTATTAAAATTTTTCCCGGGGGATATTGGGCAGTCTGCCTATAGGTTTACATATTTTTTTTATTTAACGGAAGGTCTCTTTGTTAGGTGAAAAAACCCCCTTTTATTTTCAGTAAACATTTCAAAAGAGGTTTTTCATTTTCAATTTTCCCCTTTCCCAAACCTTTGTTGATATATCCACCTTGCACTTAAATTTAAACCCAAGCAAATTTTTATAGTCACCACAGGTGAATTAAAAGGGTTTCCCAAAAAAATATCTTTTTATTATACGAATAGACAAGTCTATAAAAAATTATGGATAAAGTTCACCAAGATTTAGGTGACTTTGCACTGCAATAGCTTTTTTAAATTAACATTTTTTCTATTAAAATTATTTCCTGGATTTTGGGGCACCCTGAATTTATAGGTTACACATCTTTTCTATTTAACTGCAGGTTCTTTGTTTAGGTAAAAAAACCTCCACTTTTATTAAAAGTATTCATTTCAGTTAGGTGTTTCTTTTTAAAATTTTTTCCCCTTTCCCAAACCTTTTGTTGTTTATACCCAAATTCCCTTTTAAAATTTGAACCCAGAAATTTTTATAGTTACCAAAGGTAAATTTAAAAGGGTGCCCAAAAAATTTTTTTTGTTTTATCGAATAGACAAGTCTATAAAAAAATAAGGGTTTTAAATTTCCCCAAGCCCTTAGGTGTGGGGGACTTTTGCACTGCCAATAGCTTTTTTTTAAAAGTTTTCAAATTGAAATTTTTCCCTGGTTTTTGGGGCACCCTTTGAACTTTTTGGGGATACACATCTTTTCTAGAAAAAGGGGCGGTCTTTTTTGTTGGGTTTGGAAAAAACCTCACTTTTTTTACCCAGTATACTTTTTTTCAAATAGGTGTTCATTTTAAAATTTTGCCCATTCCACCTTTGGGTTGATATATCCCCCTTTGGGCCATTTTAAATTTGAATCCAGCAATTTTTTGTCCCCACAGGTAAATTTAAATGGTCCCAAAAAAATACCTTGTTTTTTTTCGAATAGACAAGCCCCTTAAAAAGGGAATACGGGGATAAATTTCACCAAAGACTTAGTGTAGACATTGCACTGAAATTGGGCTTTATTTTTAAAACATTTTTCTATTAAAAATTTTTTCCCGGATATTGGGCAGCCTAAACTTATAGGTAAAACATCTTTTTTTAGTAACTGCAGGTCTCTTTTTTTGGGGTGCAAAACCTCCATTTTTTATTACAGTTACATTTGTAGGTGTTCATTTTTAAAATTTTCCCCCTTTTCCACCTTTGTTGATATATCCACCTTGCCTTAAATTTGAATCCAGAAAATTTTTTTTATAGTCCCCACGGGGTAAATTAAAAGGTTTCCCAAAAAAAATCTTGTATTATACGATAAAAAACAGTACGTTTTTTTTTTGTTTTGGCCCGGCAATTACAGCTTTGTTCATTGAGGCAGCTTGCATTTAAAAATCTGAATCCACCCAATTTTTTATAGTCCCCACAGGTGAATTGAAAGGTCCCAAAAAATTTATTTGTTATTATAGGGGAATACTTTAAAAGATACGTTTTTTTTTGACTTTGGCGACTACAGCTTTGTTCATTGAGGCAGCTTGCATTTAAAATTTTTGAATACAGAAATTTTTATATTCTTTAAAAGGTGAATTGATAGGTCCCAAAAATACCTTGTTTTTATCCAAATTTCATTTCAGATACGTGTTTTTTCATTTTTGGCGCAGGCCAGCTTTGTTGATAGATTACTTTGCATTTAAAATTTTGAAACAGCAATTTGATAGTAAACCAAAAGGGGGTAAATTTGATAGGTGGAAAAAAAATACCTTGTATTACCCGAATACATTTCAGATCGTGTTTTTTCACTTTGGCGCGGCCAGCCTTTGTTGATAGATCTATTTGCTTTTTAATTTTTTTAATCCGCAATTTTGTTTTGATTTGGGGGAAATTTGGGAATAGCTGTGATTTCCCGCCCTTTTAAATTTAAGAGACTTTCCAAAACTTTCCTTACCTTCTCAAATTTTTATATTTTTGAAAATGGAGCGAAATTTTAGGTGGTAAATGAGCAAAGAGGGGGGGGAGGGGGCCCGGGGGTAAAAGGTACGAGGGGAAGGTGCTCCTTTCCGTGTGGCGACAAACCCCATTTCCGGGATCGTCAGTTGGGAAAAGTTTAGGCCCGTCATCGCTGGGGGCAGGGGGCCCCCGGGGAAACTCAGTAACGAACAGGGGTCGCAAACTGTCCCTTTAGTGGTTTTAAAGCAACCTGCATCCAGAAATCTTACCCCCTCGTTTCCCCCCCAGTCCCCGGCCACAAATGTCATCAGGATTTACCCGCAAACCCTCCAACATAAAGCAGCCCAAATGTCAACTCGTTTTACCCACCAAAGTGGATAAACCCTTTTCTGAAGGGCCTTTTGATGAAAAAAATGCGGTTTTGGGGGAGGGAAGGGGGTGTTTTAAAAGATCAAAAAGGCCAAAGAGGGTGATTTTCTCTGCTCTGACGCCAAATTAATTTATGCCAAACCGAGGAGGAGAAGGAAGGGTCAAAACGGCAAAAAAAACCCGGGGGGGGCGGCAACGCCCTTTCAAATCCCCCCTTTTCTTGGGAGCCCCCAGCTCCCGGATGCAGAATGGGCAGGACGACGAAGTCACCCGTGTTTATGTGTGAGACATTTCGGATCCAACGGGGGGTTTTTCAGCCGAATTTGCTTGCGAGGCTTCATCATGGGGCCCCAGGGGGAAGACGATGGGGTTTTGTGTCCCCGTACAGGTTCCGCCTCAAAAAAGGGGGAGGGCGGTCGCAGAAGTCCGCTGATATATTCCGCCAGCCACGGTCAGCGCCAAAACCCCGCTTCCCCCCCCCCCGTTATCGCCGAAAAAAAAAGGTCCAGGACTCCCCAAGCCGGGGCCTTCTTTTGCCCCAGCCTCTAAATTTACACAGCGATGTCATTTTGCCGCCTTTTTCCGTAAAGAAAAAAGTGAGGCAAAAAACCTTAGGTGGTTAACCCCCAAAAAACATTTTCTATTTCACATGCAGCGAATGCATGAGTTAAAAAGGGGAGGGAAAATTGGAAAAAGAAGGCCCAGACCGACGCTGGGCCCCCCAAAACCCACTGTCACACCCTCTGTCTGCCTCCCCCTCCCCCGCCACCCCCAACTTTTCCCTCAGCCCCCAAAGTCTTTTCAGAGTAATGATCGGGTTTCGCCTCCGCTTCACCCTCCAGCGTCCCCCCGAGTACCACCAGCAAAACCCAAGAGGAACCATATACCTTTCCTTGGCCAGTTTGGACGCCCGGGCACGCCGTACAGCTTGGGCCCGTCTAGCAGCCAGCCTTCTGCTTCCAGGTTTGGGGCAGAAGAAAAAAACTTTAACCCAAACCATCCAAAGCCAAAAAACCTGAAAAGTCGGCATTGCCCGGCTTTTTTGGGCCTTGGGAAAAGTTGCCCCTTTCCGGGTTTGGGGGGACACAGATGGGGTTTCCCCCACGTCATGGCCCTTGGGGGCCCGCCCCAATACCAGATTCCCAGGGCATTTCTTTGCCAGAAAAAACCGGGACTCCCTGGGGCCCGCCCCGTGCTCTAAAATTTTCAAGCACGTTTTTCTGCATCTGTAGCCCGGAAAAAAATCCATATGACCCCCCGGGCCTGGACTAGTAAGCACGGGCCCAAAGGCCCCTATATCTCCCTTTTGGCGCTCACTGGGGTGAGGGTGGGGGGGTTTTCTCTGGGGGGTGCGGTGGCTCTCAGGGGTCGGTGCACGTTTTCAAAACCGCAGGGTGGTGCAGGGTTCTTTTCCCCAAGGTCCTATGGTGGCATCACGTGCCCATGAGAAACCAAGCCGTGTTGAATTAATCTGTCTTGGAGAAAGTCCACACACAGGTCAGGAGCTGTGGAGGCTCTCCGCAACGAGGACCGAGAGCTGGCTGGGTTGGGGGGCCAAAGGGCTGAACCTTGTGCCAGGCAAGGTGGCTGTGCAATAACGGAAGCGGAATTATTGGCTGGCCGCCCTTAAGATCGGTAGGCTGGTAGCACATCCCTTGCCTGGCACTTTTCTTGACCTTTGTCGTCCAGCGGAAATTTCTAAAGAGCTTACCCGGGTCTGGACTGCCTGAAGAGGAAGGCTCGAAGTCTAAGTTCGCACTTCCGCCATTCGCACTGCTTCGTCCCGCCTTGCTGCGTTGCAGCGTCAGCTCGGCCTCCCCGTCAACCGTCTCATTGTTGACGTGGGCAAACACGCTGGAATTCCACACTCCACATGCTCCAGCGATTTGTGGCAGCCACGCGCAATGGCCATTACGCAGTACGAAGTGACACATGGCCTGACGAAGCAGCGGTTGCAGGGACCTCAGGGGTGTTGAGCAAAACCGGAGTGGAGGCAAGTGAAAGAGCTCTGCACCATCCTTGCCAGTTTTGAAGGAAGCCACAAAGTGGTCAGTGCGGAACAATGCCCCTTGTCAGATGTGAATTTCGGTGATCTTAGTTCTGGATCGATCGTTGGACTCTCTGAAAAACAACAAAGTCCGTAGCGACGAGGAGGAGACGGACACAGATGCAGACCACGGAGCCTTTCTCTCCGTCAAAATCCACAAGGCCCGACAGTTTCACAATTTCATCTGTCTTCATTAGGCAGTGGTCTCGGGTCCAGAGCTAGTGCAAGGTGGCGCCGTCAGCTCTCAGGTGCATCATCTAGGCAAGGTCTGGCAGTGTTTGAAGCTGTGCGGAGGCAGCGGAGGAGGAGGAGGGTGGAGGTATTCATAGACAACGTTGTTACCAATCCCTGCCTTGGAAAGAGGTTGGCGCGAATTTGAGGCGGAGGAGGAAGATTGAGGTGAAGATCAGTTTTGCTAGTGCCCCTCGACCCAGAGGCTTGGGAAATTCAAGGCTCCATCTCTCACATGAGTGATTGGATGCTCATTTCCTCCAACATGATCCTCGCTTAAGGACATCAAAATGAACAACAGTTACTGGGTGGCCCCCCTCCTGGATCCCCGTACAAAACAAAAATCAGCACTTTCCTACACCACCCAAATAGAGAGTAAATGCAGGAAATGGTGACTTGCTGATTGATCAAAACTGGAGGACATCTGTTGCGTCTGCTTCACGTCCCCAAATGTCAGGTGGAAACAACATCAGCGACGTGACAGCAGTGAGTGCCATGTAGACAGCTGAGGAGTTCATACAGGACAAACGCATCCGCTTTCCAAAGATAATGTGGATCGTTTGACTTTCATCAAGATGAATCAGGCATGGATCTCTGATGATGTTGTGGCCCCAATTGCGAGGTCACCGATTAGTGGCGGTCTACTTCACAGTCCTCTTCAAACAGATAATGGTCCTCTTGAAAAACGTTTTTTAAAATGATCATTTCTTATGCAATTTTTATTCTCTTTCCCAAAACAGTTCATTTTGCGGTTTTTGCTGTGAGGAGACCTGAAAAGAAGAAGGTTTTCATGAAAACACGTACCCCATTTCTCACTTACTTTAGTAAGTTTTTTCCCGCATTGTCAATGGTTTTTAAGGTCATGTTGCTGTGAGATACAGTATAATTTTTGGGCCCTTTGGAAAGAAAATGGGCTTTTAATGGCTTTTCTCCCTCCAATTTTTAATAGTGGCGAGGTATATTTTAATTTTTTGGGTATGTAGCTGTGAGATACAGCAATAATCATGGCCCTTTTGGAACAGAAATGGGGCTTTTAAGGGGCATTTCCCCCTCACAATTTTTAATGTGTGAGAAGTCATATTTATAATTTTTTGGGGAATGTAGCTGTGAGATACAGAAATTAAAAAGGCCTTTGGAACAGAAATGTGGCTTCTAAGGGCTTTCTCCCACACTATTTTTAACCGGGGCTGAGAAGTCATTTTTAAAATTTTTTGGGTCATGTGCTTTAAAAAAGCAGCAATATAAGGCCTTTTATAAAAAAATTTGTTTTAAAAATTTGTTTTCAAATTGTAAAAAAGTGGCTAAGGGTTTTGTTTAAAATTTTTGGAGGATTTTGCTTTGAAATGCATAACTACAGGTCCTTTTTTAAAAAAAAAAAGTTTTTTTTCTAACAACATTTGTTCTTCACAATTTCCAAAAGGGGCTAAAGGGGTCATGCTTTAAATTTTTGAGGCATTTTGTTTGAAATGCAGCTATACACAGGTCCTATTTTAAAAAATGTTTTTCAAACAGAATTTTTTCTTCAAAATTGTCAAGAGTGGCTCAAGGGTGATGGTGCTGTCGAAACAAGAAAGGTGGACACTGTTAATTGGACAAATATTGCAAAATGACTTGTTTTTTGCAAGATCTTTAAAATGGGGTTCAATCCCGTATTGAACAAAAACCTTTAATACAATTAAAAAAAGAGAAACAAAAAAATAGGATGGATTCCCTCCTATTTTTAAAAAAGTGTTTTCTAGAATTAAACTAAATAAAAAACTTGCATGTACAAAATAGCTGGTAAAAAAAAAATTTCCCCTGAAATTTTACAAGGGAGGTACAGGAAAAATTGACCAGATTAGGTTATTCGAGGGCATGGGTTGGAGCACGGCAGAGAACAAAGTACAGAACAATTTCCTCCAGCACGTTGAGTAAAATAAGAAAAAGAATGCCCAAGGGAAAAAGGGGGGCCGGGTGGGAAAAGGAGCGTTAACCACAGTGAAAACTCAATTGGTCCGCACTCATACGGAGGGACAAGCGTACCCCGGACAGGGACGTATATGTCCAGTGAAACCAAAAATGGGTTGTTGAAAACCCTTTTTCCCGGATTTTTTAATTCTGGGGGTATGCAGGTTGGGGTCATGCGTGGCCAGGACAGATATAGCAAGTCCGTGAAAAAAAAAAAGGTGGTTGAAAGACCCTTTTTTCTGGCACTTTTTTAAAAGTGGGTCAGAATTTTAAAGGTCATTTTGGGTCGGACAGATATAGTCAATGTCCGGGAAACTAAAATGGTGGTTGAAAGACTCCTTTTCCTGGCACTTTTTAATCTGTGGGGAGACGGGTTTTAAAGGCATTCTCGGACGGACAGATATATCAATGCCCCTGAAGGGAAAAAAAGGGGTTTTAAAGACTCCCTTTTTCTTGGACTTTTAAATCGGGGGTCAGCAGGGTTTTGGGCTCATGCTGGGCCCCGACGGTTGTTGTCCAGTGAAACAAAAATGGTGTTGAAAGACTCCTTTTTTCGGCACTTTTTAATTGGGGGCCCCGGGTTTTGGGGGGTATGCTGTGGCCCCCGGGACAGGATAGTCAATGTCCAGTGAAACTAAAATGGTGGTTGAAAAACTCCTTTTTCTTACTTTTTAATCTGGGGTCATGCGGGGTTTGGGGTCATGCGTGGCCCAGGACAGGGGAAGTATTATGTCCCCGTGAAACTAAAAAGGTGGGGGTTTAAAGACTCCTTTTTTTGGGATTTTGAATCTGGGGGTCATGCAGGTTTTTGGGGGTCTGCTGGGCCCAGGACAAGTATAGTCAATGTCCAGTGAAACAAAATGGGGTTAAAAAGACCCCTTTTCCCCCGCCTTTTGTTTTCGTGGTCAAAATTTTAAGGTCTTCTGCGGAAAGGAAGATTAGTTAGTGCCCAGTTAACTAAAATGGTGGTGAAAGACCCTTTTTCGGCCTTTTTTTAATCTGGGGGTTTAGCGGGTTTGGGGCTCATGCTGTGGCCCGGGGACGGGGAATTCAATGCCCAGTTCAAGAAGATGATGGTCAAATCTATCCCTTCTGGCATTTTTTTAATTTTGGGTGATGCAGGTTTAGGGTCTGCTGTGGTAAAAGCGGGATAGGTGTGGGGTGTTTTTTTTTTTGTGGCTTTTATAACCTAAGTGTGTTGCCCAGATGTAGCACGTATCCATTTGACTGTTGTGGATGTTAATTCCAGCTTCTCCAGCCCTGTTTGGGTGTAAGAATGAAGGTGTTGTTGCTCTCCCATAGACTTTAATGGTCATCGCTCATAATCGACTGCTCACTATCGACTATCTTATCGATGATGATCGACTATCGACTATCGACCGATGTCGATGGCCAACGCAATCGCTCAACACTAGTGGTTTACACAGGGCTGCTGCAGTCTACATAGGACTGCTGGATATTTGCGCTGTGTGGGTACCCCGTTCCCTGAAGAGAGACACACCCGCAGCAGCCTTTTGGTTTCTGAAGAGACTGTGTTGAGGGGGAGGGGGAAAGGAGTCTGCCTCAGTGGAGCAGGAGACTGTCTGTGGAGAGACAGTGGACGCACCCCAGTAAAGTGACTGTCTTGCTGCCTAAGAACTTCTTGCCATGGGAGAACTTATAAAATGTTTTTAGTGGGCAATTGCCCTGATGAAGGAGGATATGGCCAAGCTGCCCCTTAATTCTCAGCAGCATAGGGCCTCTGCCGCGGCCATCCTTTCCCATACAGCGGCTATCCAAGAAAAGAAGACCCAACAGGCCCTTGGAGGGTCAGTGAAAAAGGCTGGTGCTAAAAAGCCAAGGCGGTCGTCCAAGAAGAAGTCAAAGCCAGGTGTTCCTGACCAGCATGGGTTAACACCAGACCAGATGGAGCTGCTGAGGTGTATGGAGGCGGCCGTTACCGAGGGCAACCAGCTTCCACAACAGAAGGCGGCTGCTGAGGTCCAGCGAAAGGAGACGCCAGTGAGGACCCTGGAGTTGCTGGTGGGTGGCATCCAGCTATTGGTGGATCTGGACTTTCACCAAAGGGTCTCCAAGGTGCACCCAGACATCATACCCTTTGTAAAGACCCGGCCAGAACCGGGTAAGGCCGTTGAACTTTATTTTGACACTTGTTGCGGGACTGCCAGCCATATTCTTGAGGTATGTGAGGACCTCCAAGTGGAATTTGTGCTTGGCAGTGACTTTCCGTATTTCTGGCAGCTGTGGGAGACGACGATCGGGCCAGGCACAGCAGGTGATTGTTCTTGGGAAGCGCCCCCTAAAAAGGGTTCTCTGCCACTGCTTAAAGAGCCAGAAATATTCCCCATGGAAGTCCCTGAGAAGATGGTGGGCAGAGAGTCCCTGCCCAACAGTCTGAACATGTGCCAGGGGGCAGTAAACGGGTGCCCAGAAATGGTGCCAAGTGAGACGATGATACATGGACTTGAAAAGTCTCATGGACTTTATGATTATGCTTGGTCTGAAATATTGCCTATTGAAAATGCTACTAATGGGTTACATATACCTGTAGCCAATAGCCATGTCACACAGCCTGAGCAGGGGGAGGTCATCTGTAGCACAAAGTGTGAACAAGCAGTAGAGGAGAGCAGCGCAGGTCTGCCCCTAGAGGTCATGGCTGTCAGAGCTATTGGGGAAGTAAAATCAGTGTGTGCTGCTAAGGACACTTCAGCCAGTGCAGCAGAGGGGGTTAGCTCTAGTGCGCCCCTAGAGGTCATAGGGGAGTGCAGCCCAAGTAGCACAGTTGATATGTTTCCTGTGGCGGAGGACAATCTGGAGAAAGGTGCCAGCGCTAGAGACTCAGGTTTAGCCAATGCGGTTGCCCATAGCAACATGGTTTCCTCTGCACTTCCTGTTGTAAAAACGTATGAGTATGCGTGCCCTGAAGCTGTGTGAGAAGTGTCTGGAGTCCAGCTGGTGAGTGTGTCTGTCAGTGACCCCAGCGCACTGTGTGTACCTGATGGTAGCCTGAAAGTTGCAGGTAATGCGTGCCCAGTGCTTGATAACCAACCATTCTGTCCCAGTGTGAACGTGGCCAGTGTATTGCTGGAAAGAGAGAGCCCAAATCCTGGGAATTAGGGCCGTGCTGCAGAGTGTGAGGAGACTAGCTTAAAGAGGGTGTGTCCAGACCCTAGACGGGTGTATGTCTGTATGAATGAGGCCTCAGAGAAATATGAAGATACGTTTGTAAAGATAACGTGTGCTGAGGCAGATTCTGTCTGTAGCCCTGAGCAATGTATCTGTGATTGAGATCCAGATGGCGACACCATAGAGGGTGAAGAGAAGGGCCATGCTGGGATCTGTAGTCCCCCGGTGTTCACATGTTCCAGTGTCTGCTATTTTTCCAGTAGCTTTCACTGCAGTGGTCACAAAGACAGCAGAGATGGAAAGAGTGAGCTGCTAGACACCACAGAGGTGGGTGTATGCTTAAACCCTAGTGAGGGGGACGTGTTTAAATCCCCAGATGGTAAAGAGGAGCCGGGGTCTGAAGCAAATGATAAATTTTTTCTGGAAGGTATGGAGGAAAATATCAAGGATGAGTTATGTCTGGTGGAGTGTGACGACTTATATGTGGGTGCCTTGTTCAGCCCGATGTCTGCTGCCCCTACTGGTGTTGAGAAGGTGACTGAGTTGCCTAATGTGAACACAGCCAGGTTGGTTGTTGAGTTGGAGAACCATAAGGAGGTTAGCCGGGCTGCTAGTGACTCCAGTGCATGGTATGACTTTGATAGTGATCAAGATATAGGAGTGACCCAGATAGAAACTGAGAGTTCTCCCTTAGAGATGGGTGTAGGGGATGTGAAGTAAACCTCTCCACACATTGCTGCCAAGGGTCTGCTGCTAAACGGAGCAGGTGAAAGCTGTGCACAGGGGCATGTGTCCTCTGATATGGGTGAGGTCCTGACTGCAGAGCAGACATGGCTTGTGGCCCCTGTAGTGCAATATAAGCCTCCTCAAGTGGTCACCACAGGTCAAGTACCTGTGGCAGGCTGTGAAACTCATGTGAGTGCCAGTGACCCCTGTAGTCAAGCAAGGATTCTGCAGGAAAAAACGGAAACAGGCCATGAAGGTGGTCCTCCCACTGCTGTAAGTCAGGGGTATGGAGGGACGAGCATGTCCTCAGATATTAGAAACTCCCCTGGTAAGGAGGCTGAGGTAATCTGCAGAGCTTCCCTTGATGTTGCGACTATCTTCAATAATAATGTTATTATTGACCTACAGGTGAAGAGTTGTACAGAGGTACCTTTTCTCACAGTCGATCCTACTGCAGTGGAGGGTATCATCACTGAGGTGGTCAGTGAGGTAGACCATATTTCCTCTGGTAGGAACCAAGTGACAGCAAGTAGCCCAGAGGCGGAGCTTCAGGGTCCAGTGAAATTTGAAGCTGTATTGACCTAAGAGGACAGGAGATGGTCAGTGAGGACCAGAGGCCTGGTGATGAAGAGAAATTTGGGTCTCATGATGAGCCTGCAGACAAAGAGGTAGCAGGTTTTGGCTCAGGTGCAGCCCTAAGGGCCATGGTGTATAGAGACCCTGAGAAGTGTGCTGTTCTTACCGCTTCTGATAACACTAGTATAGTTACTGAGACAAATCAGGGGCCTCTTGCTTATGTGAGACCCAAGATAGTGAAAACTCTGCCCAGGGGGCACAATGCCAAAGTAATTGGTGTGTGTAAGCAGCCTACAAGGGCTGATAGCACTGGTAATGGGATTGTCATTAGTAACCCTGTGAATGTCAGCATGCATGCTGTGGGTGATGGCCTCTTTGTAGTAGAGCGTGCCTGGGTTGTGACACCTATAGTAAGTGGCAGTAAACTGTCTGTTGCCCAATTGGTGTTGAGAGCATGCTATGAGCCCAAAACTAAGTTGTATGTGGACCAGGTCATCTCTGCCCCTGTTGATATAGGGAAGATGTTGCCCAAAGTAGGAGCTTTGACCCCGGAGGGAGCCTGGGCAATGTGAGAAAGCCCTACGACCTTTATCAGAGGGGAGGGATATGTGGCAGAGCGACTGCTGGTAGTCCCATGATCCTGCCACTAGAGGGGCTACGGCCAGAGCCCCTCTGCAGATGCGCCACCGAGGAACTGGGCTCGGTGGGGAAAAGCCACCTATTTTGTGTCAGTGTTATATTACTGTCACTTATGGTAGCGGCTAGAATAGCTGCAAGGCGGCTAGGTATGGGGTGGCTCTTCCGGGACAGCTATAGTGTCGGGTGGGTGGCTGTCCCGCATTCCAGGTCCCTGGGTTCCAGCCCAGATATTGGACATCTCTGGAGGCCTATAAAAGCCTAGTACTCCAGGTGATCTGGGGGCGCGGCTGTTACCTGAAGGTGTGAAGCAGCAGAGCTGAGAGAGAGCTCTGGCCCCCAGAGGCTACAGGGAGGTCTAGGACACAGTGTGATAACTGTATGTTTGAGGAGCTGTGTGATAGGCACACACCTCGGGACAGAGAGGGACTCTGTAAGTAAGTAAGTGGCCAGACGGCCAAGTATTTTATTTTATGTGTTTGTTTTGTACACTGTGTGCCTTAATAAAGTTTGCTGGCCATAAAGAGAAGCCTAGTGTTGGAGTGCCATTATTGTTCTACCAAGAACGGCAATCCAAAGCGAGAAATTCCCGGGACGGGCCGAGATGACGTCCCAGAGCTGAGCGGCAGCTTACACCTAGTACAGGTCTCATGCTCTGCTATCTGATACTGTAAATTTCAGTGCAGCATCTCCTCATACGGACAAGTTCCCCGTAGGGTATGTTATTCACGACATGTCTTGGATGACAGGAATCTGCGCGCAACAAAGAGTTGCTGGCAGTAGATTTTCTGTATGGTGAGATTTTCACAAATTCTTCAGGTTGGCCTGTCAAAGTCACATCAAGAAAGTGCATTACACTGTTGTGACTTTGAGAGGTAAATTTGAGATTCATAGAGTTGCTATTTGTGCACTCAACACAATGAATAGCCTGTTGTGCCGTCCCCACCCCCCCCCGCCCCCCCCCCCCACACACACACACACCATCAGGAGGTCATCAATATACCTCCCATACCAGATGATGTGGGGGGAGAAGGGACTAGAGTCGGAAAAAATGTATCTCTCCTCCCACACCGACATAAAAATGCTGGCCAAGGTATAAAGGTTGTATGTTCCCCAGTAGGTAGATATATAGGTAATAGGGTCCCCCAGTAGGCATATAGATAATAGGGTCCCACAGCCTGTAGATAGGTAATAGGGCCTCCAGTCTGTAGATCGGTAATAGGATCCCCCAGCAGGTATATATAAAAAATAGGATCCACCCAGTGGGTATATAGATAACAGGGTCCCACAGCCTGTAGATCGGCAAAAGGCCCCCCAGTTTATATAGATAGGCATTAGAGCCTCCAGTATATATAGGTAATAGGGCCCCCAGTATATATAGATAGGTAATAGGACCCCCGGTAGAGATATAGGTAAGTAATAGGCCCCCAATATAGATATAGCTAGGTAATAGGGTCTCCAGTATAGCTTTAAGTAGTTAATATGCCCCAGTATAGATATAGGTAGGTAATGGGGCCCCAAGTATAGATATATATAGATATAAGTAGGTAATAGGGCATATTAAAAAAAATAACAGTACTCACCTTTCCCCCGCTCCCTGAAGCTCCTGCTGGTCTCCATCCAGAGGCAGTGTGATGATGTTCTCAAGCTGCCAGTGCCAGATACTCCGGATGGACGCAAGCCTGCTTGCGGCTCACTAGAGTACTCTGCGGAGCAAGGAGCGCGCACTCTCTACTCTGCGGAAGGTTTCAGCTGTATGTGCGTCCAGAGGACACACATAAAATTGTAGAGACTTTCAGTGCTCCAGGCCCACGGCAGCGGCCTGGAACCAAGCAATGTTCGGGGCACAGTTTTATCTGGGGCAGGAGCTGACCTTATCTAATGGATTTCTCTTTTAGAGAGGTAAATACAGAGGACAGGCTTATCCAGCGATGTGAACACTTTGATTCTGTAAGTTCTTCCCCTCCTTCTACTTTCTAATCAGACTATAGTCAGTATGTTATGCTTTCTACCATATGCTGGTAATAGGTGAACATCTTTAATGTAAAGTTCACCTTCACCAAAAGATGTCTGACCGCATGACATACAGACAGTAAGGTTATGTGCACATGGCGTATTCTTCACATAGATTCTGATGTAGATTCCATTTGAGATCTTTGTGAAAACCACATTCCGTGGATTTTTTCTAGTTTGGATTTCAAATCCTCATCCCAGAGAAGAAAGAGATGACCTGCATCAAATGATCCACATCCAATTCTGTGCCATGTAAAATTGGTTATCTTTTAAATCTATGAACATAGCATAAATGTACATAACCTGGTGGAGGAGATCAGCAGTAAGGAGTCAGGAGGAGGGAGGGTACAAGAGCGAGGGTTTAATTTTGTAACCCCTCGTCCTTCTCCTGTGCACCCCTGGACTGTCTGTAGGGGTGAAGTTGAACCAAGGACCCTGTACCTATTTGACACAAAAAAAAATTCTAGCACACAGAAAGTATAAGAACACCATATTTGAATTGCATGCAATGCTAAATGGAGCATTTTCATTACAAACTGTCTCAATTTGTGTCATATTGTATACCACTGCATGTAACACAGAAAAATGAGAAATATTTCACTCTGCAGCTAGTGCTGTCATTATAGGGGGTGCAGAGACGGCAGCTGCACCTGGGCCCTGAACACTAGTGTTATATATGACACATGGTATATTGGAAAGCCCTGTTCCAAATATTGCATTGGAAACAAAGAGCTGTTGTCAGGATCCGTTCATCTGGGCAGACTCCCGTTTGAATTGTGCAATGCCCTGCAAGGGTTAATCTGTCTGGCCTGGGTCCACATCCTGGGAGAGGTGCTGCTCATTAGTAGAGATGGGCGAATTGATTCTAACGAAGTGGAATTCGTTTAGAATTTCAGGAAAATTTTCGGTTCTGAACGAAGTCGAAGTTTGGGGTACTTCGGGTGAACGAAGTGTGCTTTTCATTGATAAATGGCTGCGAGCACATGGCGTTACATGGGGCAAAGCACTCTGGGAGGAAGAAGGGCATAGCCTGCATGACATGTGCAGAGATGAACCCAATCAGAGACCGGCGGAATTCTGTGACGTCAACGCACTATATAAGTCCGGGCACGACGCTGGGAGCTCACATTCCTCTCA
Source organism: Phyllomedusa bahiana (assembly GCA_025379985.1). Taxonomy (NCBI): domain Eukaryota; kingdom Metazoa; phylum Chordata; class Amphibia; order Anura; family Hylidae; genus Phyllomedusa; species Phyllomedusa bahiana. The sequence continues at coordinate 69,820 of JAODAL010009079.1, forward strand.
CTGTACTGATCAGGGAAGGTGCTGCTGCGGCTAATTGTGATAGCTCTTACTGAAGAACTGATTTTTATACAGCGATTTTTGTGGGGTGTCTCAGCGACTGCTTCTCTTAATGTTCTATTTCTGATTTTTTTTGGGGTATTGGAACTGAATAGTGTTGAGCGATTTTTATCGACAAAGTTGAAATCGGCAAGGTTTTTATGGTGATCGAAATTTCCAGATCATGCGATAATTAAGGTTAAAATCTGAGCATCATCTATTAAGATCGCGCCTTTTTCGGCGCTTCCTGTAATTTTGGCGGCCAGCAAATCAGATTACAGAATAGAGCAGGGTGAGATGTGGGTGCGACGTCATGACTGGGATGTGTATGGTTGCGATTGGCTGGAAAAATCACATGACCTCGTTTTACATAGAACAGTTTCCTGTTTCAGCCTCAGTGTCTCTCAGGTCTCATAGGGATAGGACCTGGGATCTGCCTGTGGCAAACAGCTCAGCGAAATTAGTCTATTTTCTGCACAGAGAAACCTCTACTATTAGCTGTGATCCTTCCAATTTAGTTAGATTAGAGATTTGAAGATTTTATGTAGTTAGCTAGAGAATTTTAAAGCAGCATCTACCGCTGTAAATTCACGGCGGTGGGAGCGGGGGGGGGCCCGCGGGCGAACACAGACAAGCTCTATCTATAAAGAACACTGGATAAAGTTCACCAAGACTTAGTGTAGACATTGTAGTGGAATATCTTTATTATTAACAGTTTGCTATTGAAATATTTCCTGGATATTGGGCAGCCTGAACTTATATTGGATACACATCATTTCTAGTAACTGCAGGTCTCTTTGTTAGCTGCAAAACTCCACTTTTATTATCAGTATACATTTCAGATAGGTATTCATTTTCAATTTTACCCATTACACTCTGTGACTGTTGATATATCCACCTTGCAGTTAATTACAATACAGCAATCTTGTAGTCAGCACAGGTTGTTTGTTGCCAAAAATACCGTGTAAACGTACGAAAACATCACGTTACGTGTTTTTTGGACTTTTGCACACCCATCATTGTTCATTGAAGCATCATCCACGTAAATATTAAAAACAGCAATTCTATATTCACCACAGGTGAATTGAAAGGTGCAAAAAATACCGTTTATTATACCAAAACATAACAGTTACGTGTTTTTTGGACTTTTGCGCACCCAGCATTGTTCATTGACGCAGCATCTACGTAAATCTTAAAACAGCAATTCTATATTCACCAGAGGTGAATTGAAAGGTGCAAAAAATACCGTTTATTATACGAAAACATAACAGTTACATGTTTTTTGACTTTGCGCACCCAGCATTGTTCATTGACGCAGCATCTACGTAAATCTTAAAACAGCAATTCTATATTCACCACAGGTGAATTGAAAGGTGCAAAAAAATACCGTTTATTATACAAAAACATAACAGTTACGTGTTTTTTGACTTTTGCACACCCAGCATTGTTCATTGACGCAGCATCTACGTAAATCTTAAAACAGCAATTCTATATTCACCACAGGTGAATTGAAAGGTGCAAAAAATACCATTTATTATACCAAAACATAACAGTTACGTGTTTTTTGACTTTTGCACACCCAGCATTGCTCATTGACGCAGCATCTACGTAAATCTTAAAACAGCAATTCTATATTCACCACAGGTGAATTGAAAGGTGCAAAAAATACCGTTTATTATATCAAAACATAACAGTTACGTGTTTTTTGACTTTTGCACACCCAGCATTGTTCATTGACGCAGCATCCACGTAAATCTTAAAACAGCAATTCTATAGTCACCACAGGTGAATTGAAAGGTGCAAAAAATACCGTGTATTATACGAAAACATAACAGATACAGACATAACAGACTCCTTTTCCCGGCACTTTTTAATCTGGGGGTCAGACAGGTTTAATGGTCATACTGCGGTCCAGGACAGGTATAGTCAATGTCCAGTGAAACTAAAATGGTGGTTGAAAGACTCCTTTTTGCGGCACTTTTTAAATCTGGGGGTCATGCAGGTTTGGGGCTCATGCTGCGTTCCAGGACAGGGATATTCAATGTCCAGTTCATTCAAATCATACTGCCTTCTGGCACTTTTTAATTTGTGGGTGATGCAGGTTTAAGGGTCAGGCTGTGGTACAAGACAGGGATAGTGAATGGTCTGTGACTTTTTTCTGTGACTTTTATAACTAAGTGTGTTGCCTAAGATGTAGCACGTATCCATTTGACTGTTGTGGATGTTAATTTCAGCTTCTCCAGCCTTGTTTGGGTTGTTTAAAAATGAAGGTGTTGTTGCTCTCCCATAGACTTTAATGGTAATCGTCATTAATCTATGCTCACTATCGAAAAACCTTATCGATAGCGGCCGACTATCGACTATCGCTCGATCTCGAAAGCCAACGCAATCGCTCAACACTAGATCTGAAGTCCAGTGTGCGTCCACTGCAGCTGCATATACATTTTAATGCTATCTGCTCACAGCACATTGAATATCTAAGGGGGATCTAAGCCAGTTCCTGTTGTATTCATTTAAAGAAACAGCGTTTTTACAATACAAATACCACTTCATTTTTGGCTGCTCAATTCTATTGCGCAATTTACATCCAGGGGTTAATTAAACGTTGTTTTTCTGCTGTGGTTTACTCCCCAAAAAAACCCTCTTTTTCACGGCAAAAAAACAATTTTCCTTTGCCTAATTTACAAGCGAAGGGTTTAAATTACAAATTTTTTTCTTGTTGGTAGGTAGAAAACACGTCATTTTAACACGTCAAAAAATTTGTTTGTGGTTGCTCAATTTTTTGGCGCATTTTTCATGGGGGTTAATTAGGCGTTTTTTTTTCTGCTGGGTGACTCAAGAAACGTTTTTTTTCACCGCCAAAAATTAAAATTTTCCGTGTAAATTACAAAGCGAAGGTTTAAATTTAAAATTTTTTCTCTTGTTGGTGCGTAGAAAAAAAAAGCCCTTGTAAAAACGTACAAAATCGTTAGTTGTGGTTGTTCAATTGTTTGGCGCATTTACACCGGGGTTAATTAAGGTTGTTTTTTTGCTGTGGTGACAAAAAAAAACTCTTTTGAGCCAAAAATTACAATTTTCCTGTAGCATAATTCACAAACGAAGGTTAATTACAATTTTTTCTTTGTTTTGTGATAGAAAAACGCCATTGTAAACGCTCAAAATCGTAGTTGTGGTTGTCATTTTTTTGGGGCAATTTACATCCCGGGGTTAATTTAAAGGGTTTTTTTTCTGCTGTGGTAACAAAATAAAACCGTCTTTTTACTGCCAAAAATTACAATTTTCCTGTAGTAATTCACAAGCGAAGGTTAATTACAATTTTTTTCTTGTTGTGTAGCGTAGAAAAAAACGCCAAATTTTAAAAACGCTACAAAAAACTCATAGTTTTGGTTGCTCAATTGTTTGGGCAAAATTTTCATCCCGGGGGAATTGGGCTTGTTTTTTGTGTGGGGGACAAAAAATTTAAACCGTCTTTTTCACGCCAAAATTCAATTTTCCTGTAGCCTAATTCACAAGCGAAAGGGTTAAATTCAATTTTTTTTGCTTTTTGTGTAGCATAGAAAACAGTCATTGTAAAAACGCTACAAAACTCGTGTTTGTGGTTGCTCAATTGTTTTGGGGCCCAATTTTCATCCCGGGGTTAATTTAAACGTTTTTTTCTGCTGTTTGGGATCCAAGAAAAAGTTTTTTTTCACGCCAAAAAAAAAATTTTCCTGTAGCATAATTCACAAGCGAGGTTAAATTTCAATTTTTTTTTCTTGTTGTGTAGCGTAGAAAAACGCCATTGTAACCCGTACAAAGCTCGTAGGTTTTGGTTGCTCAATTGTTTGGGCAAATTTTCACAGGGGTTAAATTAAACGTTGTTTTTTGTGTGGGGACCAAAAATAAACCTCTTTTTTACCCCCAAAAATTACAATTTTCCTGTAGCATAATTCAAAGCAAAGTTAATTACAATTTTTTTCTTGTTTTGTAGATAGAAAAACGCCCTTGTAAAAGCTACACGCTCGTAGTTTTGGGTTTCTCATTTTTTTGGGGCAAATTTTCATCCAGGGGTTATTAAACGTTGTTTTTTTGCTTGGGCAAAAAAAAACAGCTTTTTTACCCCCAAAAAAATTTCAATTTTCCTGTAGCTAGTTCACAAGGGGAGGGTTTAAATTTCAATTTTTTCTCTTGTTGTGTAGCGTGAAAAACGCCTTGTACCGCTACAAAGCTGAGTTTGTGGTTGCTCAATTGTTTTTTGGCGCAATTTACATCCGGGGGGTTAATTTAGCTTTTTTTTTGCTTGGTTACAAAAAAACCGTTTTTTTCCCCGCCAAAAAATTACATTTTCCTGAGATAATTCACAAGGGAAAAGGGTTAAATTTAAAATTTTTTCTTTTGTTGTGTGCGTAAAACACGCCTTGTAAAACGTCAAAGCCGTAGTTTTTGGTTTGGGCTAAATTTCTTTTGCGCAATTTACTACGGGGTTAAATTTTAAAGCTTTGTTCTGAGTTGTATCAGAAAAAGAAAACTTTGTTTTTCACTGCCACGAAGAAATTCTGTAGCTTAATTCTTCCAAAAAGGGTTTAATTAAGCCTGTTTTGTTTTTAATATTCGAAAAAATTACACGATTTTTTAACGGCCATAAAAGTAAATTTTTCCCTGCCCTTTGGGGACGCAATTTTACCCAAGGGTCCCAAGTTGTTATGGGTTCATTTGGGTCAAATACAGGGTGTGTATTTATCATTTAAGATATTTTCACCCAACAGTGTCTGTACTTTTTAGAAAAAAACAGTATGCAGCGGGGGGGGTGGCGGGCTCTTCACCTGCGAGTGGCAGGCACAAACATTCCGTAGCAGGTCGCAGCACAGCAAGGGGAGTTGCGCAGGGATCAGGTGAGGCCAAAACTCCCGCGTCATCTAGCGGCGTTTTACTGACTGAAACCCCAATGGTTTTTGTTTGGTTTTTGACTAGGTCATCCAAACCCCTCCCAGATGACATCTGACAACCCCAGAAGAGTGGGGTGGGAACGTCAGAAAAACCCCTTTAGTTGGCCTGGCCCGGGGGGGGGTCAGGGGCCCCTCCCCTGTCCTCAACCCGCCTCTGCCCCACCCGGGTTTCCCTCGCAAAAGATTACTATTTGGTCGGGGGTCAGTCCCATATAGCGAGGATAAAAACAATTTGGGGGGCAGTCAGCGGGTATTTGGCGGGGAAAAAAAGGGGCCCAAATATCCCTGTTTTTGCAGAGGCGCAAAGTAAGTTTTGAGGTGGCATGGGAGGCATTTGTGGGGGTCAGCTCTGCATCCCAGAGGTGATGAGGACGCAGTACGATGAACACAAATGATGAGATGTCCCGACCGCATTTGGGGACCCGGGTGAAGAAAGGTTCATCTCATCAGGAAAAGAGGGCGTCAGCTTTTGCGAGGCAGCGGGCAGCCAGCAAGTGGGTTGTGTGCCGTGCGTCAGTGGATGCGAGGGTGAGGTGGGGGGCCAAGCGGCCCGGGGGAAAAAAACCGCTTCCCAGGGCCAAAAAGTAGGGCCAGGGGCTCAGCGAAAGGGGGAGCGGCAGTAGTCACTCAGTGCAGGCGTTTGGGGTTTAAAAAGTACTCGGGGTGTGGCGTTCTTTGCTAAGACAGGAGGAGCCGAAGGGGATAGTTTGGGAAATTTGGGTGGAAGTGAAGCGTGCCAGGGGGGCTAAAGTTGGCACACGGCCCTGCGTAACATGCGGTACCTCCGGTGGCCTGGGAGAAAACGTGGCTCGTTTTGGTGGTTCATCCGCCGCTGCGCAACAGCGCGCAGGCCCATGGCCGCATGCCATTGAGAGTCAAGGCTCCCCCACCTCGCAGAAGGGAGCTGTTTCTCTTTGACATCATCTCTGGTCCAGATGCTCCGCTTTCGTACTCATGGGGGGCCGATCGTTCAGCGAGGCGATTGCAAAGAGACAAAAGTATGGTCCAAAATCCTAAGGTGCAGCAGGACCGTGCTCCTGCCAAAAGTTGTTGGTACTGCAGTCCCTCCTTTCTAAATGGTGGACCTCTGCACCGTTCAGAGAATTTAATGGCTTGTGCCGAGCCGAGAGGGGAGAGTTCCAAGCCGAAATTTTCTTTTCCAAAAAGGCGCTAGTCCCAGCACTTCATAAATATGTAGACAGAAGGTGGGCAGTCCTTGAGCTTATCGGTTTGTTCCAAGGTTTACGGCAGCGCGGACGTCTGGAGCTGTAACTACGGTCAGGGCCAGTACATGTCCTTTATGGCCCACTGGGTGAATGTGTTCCTGCCCAGACAACCAAAACAACTTGGACAGGAGTGCTGCTTTCTCCTCCACGTTGTAAAAACTGCGGCTCCTGCGCAAATGTCCGCCTCCTCCTCCTCCACCCACCATTCAGCCTCCACAAGTACTGCTCCATCATACCACATGTGTAGGGCACAGCGGTGTCACGCAGTTTACACCTGGCTTGCCTCAGCGAACGAAGTCACAAGGGGAGGAACTGCTACGCGTCATGCAGCAAGAGTTCGATGTGTGGCTTTCTCGGCGCCAACTGCAAATCGGAAGCATGGTGACGGACAATGGGATTAACATGGTGTCTGCGCTGCACCGAGGAGGATGGTCCATGCCCTGCATGGGGGCACGTGTTTTAATTGGTTGTGAAAAGGTTCCTGAAGTCTTCCACCGATCTTCAGAAGATTCTGAAAAATGGCCCGGGAAACTGTGCATCAAAAATTTATCCATTCCTACAAAGCCAGGAACACCTCCTTGAGTTGCTTTCAAACGGTTAGAACGGCCTCCCCAACACATCTGATATGCGATGTTTCCACCGTTGGAATTCCAGCCTGCACATGTTGGACCGACGTATGAACAGAGGAAAGGCCATTAATGATTTTTTGATGATCCAGGCGGACAGGAGTACTCCTGTGTAACTTTCTGCCCGGCCAGTAGTGTGGCATCAGAACGGGTGTTTGTGTGGCGGGGGGCCATCGTTACCCAAGGAGAACCCCCTTGCCCACGGAAATGTGGAACGGGCTGGGCCTTTGTCAAGATGAATCTGGCGTGGATCGGCTAGGATTTCCACACACCAATGCCTTAGGCGTCAGACTACATCAGCCATGACGCCTCACCCAAACTGTGAGAAATTTAGTTGGGTTCAAACTACTGCCTAGCCCCTATTTGTGCCGCCCCTGCTGATGCCAATATCTGCTGAAGTTTCTATTCTGCCACAACCCAAAACTTTTCCCCCGGCTGGTATTGCCCCTACCTCCAACCCCTTGTCATTTTGCCACTCTTACTCATGCTGTTGCCCCTTTTCCGCCGTCACCCACTCCTGTCATTGTGCCACTCGGGCCCTCCCAGTTTTTGCCACCTCCCGAATGTCATTGTGCCAGGTTGACCCAGCTGCCCAAGTCCCTCCACTCTCTGTCTTTGGGTGCCACTTGTGGCCTACTCCGTTTTTGTCACCCAGAATGGGCTTGTGCCCTTGTTGACCCCTTTCTGCTGCTGTGGCTGCTGCGTGACCTAGACACTGTGTCATTGTGCCACTCTGTGGCCTATTCCTGTTTTTGCCACCTCCAGAATGTCATTGTCCACTGTCTGAACCTCATGCTGCTGCTGTGGCTGCTGCCGTGACCTACACACTCTGTCATTGTGCCACTGTCTGACCTCATGCTGCTGCCTCCGTCACCCTCCACTCCCCTGTCTTGTGCCACTCTGTGGCCTACTACGTTTTGCATCTCCAGAATGTCAGGTGTGCCATTGTTCTGACTCATGCTGCTGTTGTTGCTGCTGCCGTGGACCTACACACTGTGTCATTGTGCCACTGTATGACCTCATGCGGGCTGCTGTGGCTGCTGCCGTGACCTACACACTGTTTTCATTGTCCCACTCTGTGGCCTACTCCTGTTTTCCCACCTCCAGAATGTCATTGTGCACTGTTGACCTCATGCTGCTGCTGTGGCTGCTGCCGTGAACCTACACACTGTGTCATTGTGCCACTGTCTGACCCATGCTGCTGTGTGGCTGCTGCGTGACTAAAACACTGTGTCATTGTGCACTCTGTGGCCTTCTCGGGTTTTTCCCACCCCAGAATGTCATTGTGCCACTCTCTGACCTCATGCTGCTGTGGCTGCCGCCGTCACCTCCCCACTCTGTCACTGATGTTGCCCCCTGAGCCCTCAGCTTGTTTTTTTTCCAGCTGTCGCTGCATGACTTTATCAGTCAACTTTCCCTGCTTCAGTTTTTTGGTCAGTTTTGCCCTCTTAAGTGTCCAGGGAATTTTATAGTGAAGCGATTCTAAGAGCGGCGGCAGTCATGTGTGTGTCATACTAAAACACAACATTGTATGAAGACCAACCAAGCTCCCTCTGCATATTTTTAAACATGACACAACGTTCTTTCAGCACCCTGCAGGCTTGTGCAGCTGGGAAATAGCTGTTTTTAATGTGATTCGTCCCGAAGTAATTCGGAACGAAGTTATTTTTTGTCGGGAAATTAGGCGAAGTGAACGAACCGAATTTCGGGAAATTCGCCCATATCTACTCATGAGCTCAGGAGTGACAGCTCTGCAGCCTCTCCCAACAGAAGGTGTGTCACTCAGGCCAATCGGAGGGCTCGGACACTGCACCAATCAGCTGCTTGGGCGATGTCCGGGCAGACTTTTTAAACTCCCTCATTTCCTGTGAAAGGCGATCCCTTTGTGTTTTCCCTGTGATTCCTGTTTGCTAGTTGTTCTCCTGATTTCCTGACCTTGGCTTGTTTCTTGACTAAGTTTTTTACCTCCAATAACTTCATTTTACTTCATTTTAAATTAGCTTTAAATTAGCCCAGAGAAAGCAGCATAATTTCTGGATTGCGTTGCTGTGTTACCTCTTCTTTTCATGACAGAGCTTTAACTTGCATTTGTTAATTGCACAGCAAATTGTGCTAACAGACAATTAACTCTGTAAATAGTCTTGAGCCTATGCAGTGATTTGCATGACTCATTCATGCTTGTTTTTAATCCAGTTCCACCTGTGGGCCTGTAGATCACAAACATCCAATATTGACCCTTGCCATTTTCCCATATGAACATGGATTTCTCTAGATTCTCTGAATCTTTTGATGATATTATGTACTGTAGATTGTTGGATATTCAAAGTCTTTGCAATTATACATTGAGAAAAAAAATTCTGAAACTTTTCCCAAATGTTTAGATACAGTTTTCACAGGTTGGAGTACCTCTGACCAACTTTGCTTCCGAGAGAATTTGTCTTTTTAACATGCTCTTTCTATAAATAGTCATGTGACTTAGTTCAAAAATTACGCTTCATCTGTTATACATAATACATGTACTTTACCAGCCTCTTGCTAACCCTTTCCCAACTTATTTGAGTTGTGTTGATACCACCAATTTGTAAATTAGTTTTTTTATTTTCACTTTTTTCATATGTGTTAAGTGTTCTGTTATAAATAAAATATGCTTCCAAATCATTGCATTTTTGTTATTTTTATATTTTATACAGAGCACAAACCTTTATGGCATTGAGGTTGTATCTGATTAGATGTTATCAGTCTATAGAAGGTGTTAAATCTGCTAATAGTTTGCATCTCAACAGTTTGTGGAGAAAAAAAAGATAAAGACCTAGGGACCCCAACAAAAGGGGAAAAGGAGAAGAAGCAGAACTAGCAAAAGTGAACAAGTGATCAGAGAGGTAGGAGGAAAGCCAAGAGATAGCAGTGTCCTTAAGAGAGCATACTGAGTAAGAGTTGGTGATCTACAATGTGAATTACTGCAAAGAGATCCAAACAAATCAATAGTTGTCAATAGGTTTATCAGTTAGAAAATCATGTGTAACTTTAATAAGGGCAGTTTCTGTAGTGTGTAGTGTGCACTAACGACATTTTAAGGGTTCAGGAGCTCATTAGAAATTCTCTTTTTCAGTGCTCAGCTTTCACACAAGTAACACCCCAGCAGATAAGCGCATCCCGTATTCTTGCTTTGTCATCTAACTTGTGTCTATATATAAACTTCATCAGGTTCTGTGCGGTGACACCACCCAGAGATTCTGTTCCATCTGCACTTTTATATACTCGTTGCATGTAACAGACAGCAGAGCCATCATCATTCTCCATACCCACTTCCTGAAATATGGAAGAACTGAAAGTTATGACAGTTTAGTGTTGATGGGTCATTTACTTTCCAGGACTCTCAAATGTAACATTTAAACAAAAAAAATATATATAATAATATTTTTACATAACAGAAATGGCAAAAACAAAATAATTGTAATAACTTTTGTTTTAACCCTTTGTAACCTTTGCATTTGTGACAGCTAATATGTTTTACAATGTTTCTAAACTTAGATATGAGCCGTTCTCTGTTATTTTGTATCAGTAGAGTTTACCACCAAATTTTCCTACCATGATGGAGGTCAACGTGACAAAAGTGGATCTGGCTTTGTGGAGACTACTATTTACCTGGTACTACTATGAGGTTAATACTTTGGGAGCTAGAATAATTCTGCCATTGTTATAATTGGCCCTATATGAATTATAATGCGGCTGGCATCAAGGGATTAACAACGAGCATTGTCAATCTTAAGAGTATGACCAAAACTGGTTAAGAATGTGTAATCAAAGTCTTTAAGGGTTGGGCTAACATTTAAAAACACTAGTCACAGCAGGTTGCAGATACAACATACACCCATTTGGGCAGCGACAAGACTCGAATCATTCCTGCAGTGACTCAATAAACCCAAAACAAATGGTTGCCAACACTTACATCTATCATTATAATATGCTTCATATCTCAGCATCCACTGTTGATATAGTTAATGTTATAGGTGTTGTTTTTGGAAGATCTGCAATCACAAAGAATAAAAAAGAAAAAACAATCTGCTAATTACCTTACAATTACATACTAATTAATATAGCTTACACAGATGATTAAGCAGCTAATAAAACTTAAAAAATATGCATCTTCTTCTCAACATTGTCCTGCATCTCTATAAATGCCTTGTCAGCATGAGTCCTGGATACAAATCAACTGCAGACTTTCCGATGAGAATGCGCTTGTAAAGCCATGCATATCACAGGCCAGTTAGTACTAGTCTGCAGATAGGGAACCAGCAGGGACGGACTCGTCATCCATATTATATTTCACTCCATGGCTAAAATCCAGGTGATATTGAAAAGACTGATCTTTCCAAAGGGAATATCTGTCTGGTCCCTTCGAATTCTTAGCACCCTTAGTAATCCTGATCATAATACTGGCTCTGGTAAATACTTCTAAGATTTTAACTCTTTCCATGCTAGGTGGTCTCTGCCAAATATGTAATTTGCCGCCGTGTCTTCCTCATTCTGTCCACAATGACATTAGTAATTTTTGTCTCTTTCCAGAACAAACAGGCAGCTTTCTTTTGGCAATATAAGGGAATAAGCATCTTGTTTTACATATCCAGGTTTTGAAAGCAAAATATTGTTCTTCTTCTATTGGTTTTCAAAAATTGGATTCAAATAACATTTTTCTCCTTCTGAAGCTATTGTTTTTGGGCAAAGCTTTTAAGTAAGTGAATACATTTTCTAGTCTCAAAAATCTTTTACAAACAGATAATGCAATAAAACAGCAAAAGCAGTAAGACTCACAACCCAACTTCTGCTGATTTTGTGCCACTATTTTCCTAGTTCCACTCTAGTCTTTGCTCATTGAAATTCAACTACACATAACATGTCAACACGTGACTATTACAGTCAGTCACTGGATATAGTGGTAACATATTGACACCATTGACGTCGATTCTGCAACTAGCAATTGGCTACAGTGGTCACAGATCGGGATCACACAGCATCACTGGAGCCAGGAAAACAGGGATCAGTGGGGAAACAGGGAAGTATTGACATGGAAGCGCCAGGACATTGGTAAGTATTTCTACTTTATTATTCTAGGCAATTAGCAGTTGTTTGTTAAAAATACAATGGGGTTGGAAAAGATGTTCACATGGGACAAAAATGCTGTAGATTTTCATCTGTAGAGAATGTACAGCAGGTAAATCTTCAGCAGTGAATCCACATCAAACTGTGACAATTTGGGTGGAAATTTTATATGAACTTGCCAATGTGGATTTTAGTGAGGAGTCCAGTCTTTGAGCTATAGATCTATGGAAGTGGGCATAGATCTATGGCAGCCATAGATCTGGACAGTGGGGCAAAAGATTCTCTTTGGGAGTTGCTTTCAGAAATCTGGTTTCTTCTCCTTTTCTTTTCCTTTTTGTCTTTTGTCTAACTCATTGGAAAGGTGGTCAATCTTGAAACTCAGAGCTGCTTGATGGGTCATGTAGCACCATAGGGTCAATCTGTGGCAATGGTTTCCCAGTTAGCAATATCAATTTGGCCTGTTTTAGGGTAGGTCTTGATGGTGTTGTTTAATCATTCCTTTTACCAAATAATACCACTATGCGAAAAACAGGTATTCCAGACTCAATATTACCAACATATTGAAACCAAAACAATTCCACTATATTGGGACCAATATTACAAATAATAATAACACCACATAACAGCCAAACAACACTGCCAGACATTTTACAATCACGTAGTGATTGAATAATATCCCCATATACTTTCTGAATAAAGACCACTATTCAAAGACCAACGCTACTGCTGTACAGCAGTGACTCTTATTGTGTCTCATTCAGTAATAGTACCACATTTTTGCCCTCTATGGGCCCATTGTACTAATTACCACTTTAGTGCTTTCTTCCAGTAATTTTCCTGTTTAGGCCTTTCACAGTAACAGTTTGTGTTTCGTGTCCCCACTCAGTAACAGTGTCAATTGGTGCCCCACTGCATATATTGCCCTTTTGCGCTGAACTCACTACTAGTGCCCCTTTTGTGTCCCCACTCAGTAATAATAGTTACACTGAGGACTGTGGCCCACTGACATCATCAGTGTACTCCAAGTGTTTTATAGGCCATAAGCTAATTATGGGTAGAGCAGGGTGCCAATAGTTCTCAAGTAAAGTTAGTGGGGCTCAACACGGCTACAATGCAAAAATTCTAGGGCATGTGTCCCAGATGCCCAGTGCAGCTCTAAGCTCTCTAAGACCATGGGCTCAGTAGGAGTCACCATGATTGCTACTGTGGTATTTCTTGCCAGCCTTTCAGTTCTCAGGAACATAAGGATCAGACTAGTCACTCACAATTAGCTAAATATTGACCTGAGCATACAGTATTTTGGTTTCTGCATGGCAAATCCTCCTGGTGAAAAATTATAGGAATTTTGCCACCAAAAACATTGATGGCCCAAGAACTGAAAGTCTAATCACTGTGACCACCAAACTGGCAAGAAGTGGTGGTAATTAAGGGGAAAATCTATAACCTATTTTGGGCTCTGCATTGATCATATGGTTTTGGCATATCCTATTAATATGCCAACAATGGAAATGCTAGGAAATCCAATTAAACATTCTCCTATTCATAATTACAATATAAACTTATTCTCTTGACTTGGATTTATTTTTAATGATGCTATGTCGGTGTCCTATAGATTTATCAATTTCCAAGTCAAGAGAATAAGTTTATATTATATATATATATAATATAATATATAATATAATATATATATATATATATATATATATATATATATATATTATATTTACATGTATATATTTGTAAAGATAGATTGATAGATAGATAGATAGATATGGTATACAGACAGGCATTACCCATCTTTCAAAGATTAAATACTCTTAAGATGCTAAGTATTCTTTAAGGAAATGCTTTATTCACTTTCACATGACTGCCTATAGAGTGCCATCCTTCACTGATTTCTTAAGATATCAGGGTCTGGGGAATCGTCTGCACCTGCTGGAACTGAATATCCGAAATGCTGACCTCAAGGATGTAATGGTGATGAGAGATACTTCTCTTTATCTATCTATAAATCAGCAGGCACTACCCTCTATAGCAGAAGTGGTATTGTTGTTCGGTTGGATTTATGTATTAGACAATTAATCATTCATTACAGTAAGAGAAACCCAATTTCTAGGTAGGAGTGATTAAACATTCTATAACCCTAAAATATACATTACGGTTTGTTAATGGCATATGTTCACTTAACTATTCAATGACAAAAAAAACACAAAAAAACAGGCGGCAACCCTGTATGATTAAAGAGCATTTTCTCTTAAAATTATTTACCATATGATAAAATAACAGTGTTTTCAGTTATACCATTATATGGAAAAAAAATTATGACAACCAATAGGGCCTCCATTACCATTAAGTTTGCCATTCAGCTCTCCTACAGTTTCTATAAGTAAAATTGCCCAGTTATACAGCAATTCATCCCCTACTTTCACAACACAGCAATATCAGGCAGATTTTCAATCAGGAGAGAAGAAAAGCTGAATATAAACCTCTATGAAAGGTCGATATTCAGGGATGTACTTATCTTCTGTCAAACGGACCTGGACATGTGCTGGCGTGAGCAGGGGGACATTGTTTGCCCTGCAGAATTTTAATCCATAACGGCGTAGTGCGTTACTAATGGTAATCTTTGAAACTGTGGTCCCAGCTCCATTCAGGTCATTGACCAGTTTCTCCCATGTAGTTCTGAGTTGATTCCTGAGAATCATCCTTACCCCATGAGACGAGATCTTGCATGGAGCCCCAGACCGAGGATTGACAGTCATCTTCTGTTTCTTCTATTTTCTACGTGTGCCAACAGTTGTTGCCTTCTCACCAAGCTGCTTGCCTATTGTCTTGTAGCCCATCCCAGCCTTGTGCAGGTCTACAATTTTGTACCTGGTGTCCTTAGACAGCTATTTGGCCTTGGCCATGGTGGAGAGGTTGGAGTGTGATTGATTGAGTGTGTAGACTGGTGCCTTTTACACAGGTAACAGGTTCAAACAGATGCAATTAATACAGGTAATGAGTGCAGAGTAGGAGGGCTTCTTAAAGAAAAACAGGTCTGTGAGAGACAGAATTCTTACTGGTTGGTGGGTGATCAAATACTTATTTCATGCAATAAAATGCAAATTTATTATTTAGAAATCATGTAGTGTGATTTTCTAGATTTTTTTTAGATTTTGTCTCTCATAGTTGAAGTGTACCTACTATAAAAAAATGACAGACCTTTCCATTCTTTGTAGGTGGGAAAACTTGCAAAATCGCCAGTGTATCAATTACTTATGTTCCTCACTGTTTAACATATAATACATAAGACATAATATTTAGAAACAGAGCAAATAAAACAAGCAAAATTAGTCACTAGAAGTCCATTTTTAATACAAATCATATTTTGTATTGCCATGTCTATATAAATCTAATATTTAAAAATATAACCTTATTGATCCCATAGAGTGAACACTTTTTGGTCACATCACCTCCCCAAAAACTTAGAATAAACACTGATCAAAGAGTCTTATGCCCCCTACAACAGTACATCTAAGAACTGCAGCTCAAGACACAAAAAGCCTTACACATCAATGGAAAACAAAGGAAAGGCAGTAGTAAAACATAAAAAGCTATAGTATATAAATAGCACCAGAATCATATTGATCATTCCACCCCTCTGAAAAAAATGTTTTGGAGGATTCCTAGTACATTATATGATACATTACATGGTACCATTTAAAAATACAACTTGTCCAGTGCAGACCAATGTCTCATACAGCTATGTTGACAGAAAATTAAAAAAGTTATGGCTCTTGGAAGGTGGGGATTGAAAAATGTAATGTGACCAAACATTGCTGTGTTGTGAACAGTTTTAGTAAGATTATTTACAAGTTTGCTAAATTGTTTTACTTTAGATACTCATACACAGGATCAATGACTGCAAAAGTGAGCATGCCCTTTAAGACTTTTCATGACTTCATGATCCTTCACTATGCTGATCACTGATGGGAATAATTGCCATTGATTTGACATAACTTTTTTGCTGTTGAAAGGCCTCATCATGGTCAGTCCTGTAGACGGCTATATACATACATATCTCTCACACAGAATTCTAAAAATAAAATAATTGGTAGTTTTGAGATGTAAACAACAATTTTCTGCAGATGTAAATGACAAGTCAAGGTCTGGATGTACTGTGCTGACCTTGTGGTGGCCTTTGCTTTTCTTCAGCTGCTGTGGCTCATTGCTTTATTGTCACCCCGAGTTGAACTTGATATATATGACATATGTATTTTATTGACTGCTATATATCTATGTTAAATGCTCCTATTTTATTAGTACACAGTTTGACAAAAACAGTTATAATACAACATAAAAACTACACATTCTAATAATGACTGAAATTATGTGAATGGGGTCTTAGCTATGATAGTATAACACGGGGAAAGGCTTAGACACACTAATTGATCAGACATGCCTAGATACATGCTTAATCAAATTTACGTTGCTCTGTACACCCTCCAAACAGCACTGCTTCAGCAAGTCGGGTAAAAACATATCACAATACCATTATGTAAATACCCGTACTCAATGAATTATTTAAAATATAGCCTTTATTTTTCCAAAATTTTCAGCCAAATTTGGATGAATTTGGCTGAAAATTTTGGAGAAATAAAGGATATATTTTAAATAATACATTGAGTATGGGTATTTACATAATGGTATATAGATACATGCTTAGATACACCTCCATAGTAGCAGACTGGTTGGAGATTATTATTTATTATATCATTTTACTCTATACAATGTCTATACAGGATATTTGGAGTTTGGTATTAGATAAACAGAGCATACTGATATAAAGATAAATGACAATATAACCCAGCACAGAATGTATAAGAATTACATGGTATATGGTGGACATTCACTACCCAGTGCATACATTATAGATTTACATTGGCAAATCTAATTTGTAATAGGGGTCTTTTGATTGTTGTCTGATGGCCAATACGGGGGGCAAACAAGCATTTCATACAACCTAAGTCTGTGCACCAGTGCAGGATAAGGCTATGTCTCCACTGCACAGAAAAATGTCAGTTTCTTCAGCGTTTTTTGAAAATGAAAAACGCTGAAAAAACGGACATTGTTCTGTGCATTGGAGACATAGCCTTATCCTGCACTGGTGCACAGACTTAGGTTGTATAAAATGACTGAAAAGGGGTCCCATAGACTTGATGTAATGGTTCGGTGGATTCGCATGACACCGCAACGGATATAAGCCAGCAGTTGGAGACATAGCCTTATCCTGCACTGGTGCACAGACTTAGGTTGTATAAAATGACTGAAAAGGGGTCCCATAGACTTGATGTAATGGTTCGGTGGATTCGCTGGACCACCCAACGATATAGTTAGCCAGAGGGAGTCTAAGAGCCCCGGATTCACCACCGCCGCAAAGCGGGATGGACTTGCTGCGGCATGAGGCTACCAGGTCGCTACCCCTGACGTGACTTGCTTGCGATGGCGGCCGGGGAAATGCGTGGTACAGAATCGTGATCCAGAGACGTAGTCCGGGACAGGCAGGAGGTCAGGACAGGCGGCAGAGGTTCGTGGTCAGAGACGGGAAGACGGTCAGGGCAGGTGGCAAACAGGCAAGGTCAGGAAATGTAACGGAACGGACTGGTACACGGGTAATCAGACAGGACTTCCAACACTCTCAAGACAAGGTACGCACACCAACAAACTGGCAGAGAGTGCTGGGGGCGTATTCCTTATATAGGACCAGCGGCCGTCAATAACTAATTAACGGTGCGCTGGCCCTTTAAATCAGGACGAGCCGCCGCGCGCGCACCCTAAGCAGCGGGAACGCGCGCGGCGGCCTGGACAGGCAGGAGCAGCATGCACAGGAGCATGGACGGGTAAGTGAGCCGGCGCCAGGGACCGGGCAGCAGGGGGATGGTCGCAGGCACCCGCAAAAGCCCCCATGACACTTGTATAGTAAAAACATACTGTTGTCGCCACAGAACGTCTTTTTTCTGCTCGTTTTAATTTCTGGTCGTTTTTTGAAACATGTTGCAAAAAACGGCAAAACAGGGCAGAAAATTTACAATTGAAGTCTATGGAAAGCGGGGGACGTTTTTGGTGCGTTTTTAGCACTTTTTTGCAGAAATACACAAATCTAATGCTGTGCATTTCTGCAAAAAAAAAGCGCCAAAAAAAGCACAAAAAGGGCCAAAAACCAGACCTTTTTTCAGCAGCCTTTAACAGGCAGTGGACAAAAACTCAATTTTATGAACGTTTTTAGGATTTGGTTTTCAGGTTGTTTTTTGTCCACTGTCATGTAGATATAGCCTAAGCCGCTGCCTTATCTCCCTCTCAAAACTACAGATGGTCACTGGCATTAAGATTCATACATTAAATGTTATTTCGCAATAGAGATTCTAACAGATCACATCCTTTCATCCCATCTGTGAGGGTACAATGTCTCTTGTTACGGGAACAGGTTTCAGTGTACTGACTATTTTTGAAGCTTTGCATAAGGAGTAGGGAATTATCTGATGTTCATCACAAGTTGGAGAAAGTACATTGTGGTTTAGGGACTGACAGTGTGATGTGCAACTTCCCGGTAGTTACAGCATATATGTTCTAAGCTGCAACAATTTCTGGTAAGTCTTTTATTAGAACATAGGACAGAACAAATGAATGGATAGGACCCCATGGGAGAGTTCATATGTATTCACTGAGAAGTAGATGCATAGCGACAGAATACATGTACAATTCACCAGAGGAAGTAGCACTACATCTTCTGCAGAAAATAATTCAATGTTATTGACCCGTGTCCATTCAAGCTACGTTTCAGCTCCCTAATGGAGCTATTTTCAAGTCATGCTTAAAATTGGCTATATTGAAGAACTGAAACATAGGGCGACATGTAGGAAAGGGTTTTTCACCCTTTATCTGGCGTACAATGCACCTAACTGAGCCGGCTACGATGTCTAATGCACCTAATGAATGTGTTAGGCGCATTGTTCATAAGACTCGACACTTTCTAATGCGCCTAACATGAAGTGTTCTGGGGGCGTTATGGAGGTGTGTTGCACCACACTCGTAATATTAGACACATCTATGAATCTGGTTCGGCAAAACTAGGCGCATTACTGCTCGACAGGCAGACCTATCTCAATGTGGTCTACCTGAGCCTGAGGAGTCAAAGTGAAGCTAGATTTGCTGTAAGAGGCAAAAATGTCCAATATTTCTCAACTTACAGCACTACAATAATAAAAAGTAATTTATTATAATTATGAAACTGTATAAAATTAAATTATTTAAATTTAATGAAAAATATGATCAGATAAATTAATATAAAATATATAATATCCGCAAAATATAGAAATATCTCCTATAACATGTATTTAAAATTAATAAAATCTAAAACAAATTTTACATAAACCCCTTAAGGACCAGGATTTTTTTTTGGGTGACACGTTCGTTTTTCCCTCCTCGCCTTTCTAGAGCCATAACTTTTTTATTTTTCCACCTACATCGACACATGAGGGCTTTTATTTTGCAGGACAAGATGTATTTATTTTCTAATGGTGTTATTCACTATACTATAGATTATACTGGGACAAAAAAATTCCAAGTGGGACAAATTGTGAAAAATCTTCGGTAAATATAATGTGTTATCTGTATTCTACAGGTTGTTACGCATCCGGCAAAACCAAACATGTAGGGTTTCCATTATGTTTTGGTACCGTAAAAAAATTCCAAACGTTTTCTATTCTTTAAATTTGCGCCGCGGCGCAAGTTTGTGCGACCAATAACTTTTTTGTACTAACACCTACGGACGTCAGTGAGGGGGCATTTTTTGCGGGCTGAAGTGTACTTTATATTGCTAGCAGTTTGGAATGCTTGCGACTTTTTTGATCATTTTTATTCCAATTTTGACAGACGTAAAATGACCAAAAAAACGCAAATTCGGCGTTTCGAATTTTTTTTCTTCTACGATGTTCAGCGTACGGGATAAATGATGTTAAATTTTTATAGATCAGACCTGTTCGGATGCGGTGATACCAAATATGTGTAACTTTTTATTATTTTAATGATTTTATTTGTAAAATGGGGAAAGGGGGGTGATTTGAACTTTTAATACTTTTTTTTTTTGTACTTTGTTTATTTATTTATTTTACTGTAACATTTAGTCCCCCTATGGTGCTTGACCACTAGGGGGCGCGATTGTTAATACAACCTAATGCATTGCATAGGCAATGCATTAGGGTGTACAAAGATGGCGGTTTCCCAACTTCATGTCTGCGAACGGAAGTGGGGCAAACCGGCCAGTGTAAGTGACGGGAGCCTTCACAAGGCTCCCCACCACCATGGCCGGTCATCGGATCGGCTCAGCTGGTGCCGATGACCGTAACGATCAGTGCTCGGCACCGATCGGCGTTCATTCAGACGCCGCGGCCATCTTTGCCGCGGTGTCTGACCGGTTAAACAGCGCCAGCGGCGGAGCCATCCGCCGGCGCTGTTACTGCCGGGAGTTAGCGGCGATTAGCCGCTAACACCCGCCGGCTGTGTGGGGGGGTCGCGGAGCGATCCCCCTGCAAAGCCCCTTAGCAGCCCTGGGACGTACTCATACACCCAGGGTCGTTAAGGGGTTAAAAAAAACATTGATTATGTTGTTCAGATTTTTATATTTAAAATTTTTTACTACATTAAATTTTAAATTTATTTTTGCTGCTCTCCACCTTTATTCTGCATACACCAAGAGCCAGCACAGCACAGGTATTGCTGGTACTTGTGGGCCTCCAAGCAGGATCAGTACCATAGTTTCTATTGACTGACATGCTATTCTAATGACTTCTCTTATTTCCAGCCTGTCTATAACCTTAATACATGTTAGGCGCATTACTTATATGCCTAAGTTTCGTACTGCGCCTAACACATAGGCGAGGCGCATCGAACTTTACACCATTTATGAACGCACAAAAACGACTTTCATACATCAGGCGCATTATACACTGAAAACGAGACTCGACTATTCACGTCAACGTGCTTCCTTCATACATGTCGCCCATAGTGTAAATGGACATGGGTGAATAAAGTAGAGTATTTTTTTACAGAAGATGTGGTGCTGCTTCCTTTGGTAAATTGCATAATTGTTAGGAGGTTTTTGTCCAAAATACATGTAAAAATCCAAATGTATTTCCTAAGAATGGGGAATTAGTCACATGAAAGCATTAGTATGACAAGACAAAAATAACGTGGTACCCTTGAGTGGTTGTACAAATACAAAAATAGCTGTATAGCTGCAAAATGGCACCAACAAGTGCTTTTATAAACACAGCAGTCTACCACCAGGTAGTTGATTAGATAGAACATGGCAACACTAGAGGGCTGCAGGAGTGTAGCTAAAGGCTCTTGGACCCTGGTGCAGAACTTCATCTTGGACCCCTCTTTCCAGACAATGACTCTTCACTGCTGTCCACCACCCCTTTTTAACAACAGGTACCCTACTTGGAGTTGTCCAGCAGAAGAAAATTAATTTCAAATGGGGACAGGATGGAGAAAAAAAATGAAAATGAGATACTTACATACAGTACCTGTCCCCCACCAAAGCCGCTCTGGAGCTCTCCATATCGGCTCCTCTTCACTTACAATGGAGTGCAAGTCTATCCGGTGTTTCGGGATGAGAACCTGGAAGTAAAGAAAAGTGGATCCTGTGGAGCCCCTGATTCACATCTGCATCAGACAGACACCATGCAGAACCCCCCAGCGGATCCCATTGTAGTCATTGGAGTCCATCCAATGGAACTGGTGTCTGTCATGAAATGGATCCAATTCTACCTCTGCGATGGAGACTCAAAAGGGAACCACTAAGGCAATTTGAACCTAGACTTAGCTGCATTGTCAAACAGGAGCCTGAGGAAATCCATATGCGATTTCATCAGAGGTTTAGACTGCCACCTTGTCTCCCATGCTTTAAACTGCAGGTCTGCTTATTCAGATAGGTAGCTTTGTATAAACCCACATAGCTGCAAAAGAGAGCAGATTTCTTTAACAGCAAGGTCATAATACTAATAAAGTTGCAATCACCTGTGTGATCTAGATGAGCTATGTAGCTGTTTTTCCCCAAATACAATTGAAATTGCACTTAGCATTTCTATATAAATGCATCAAGTAACTTCTGGCGACTCATCAAACATCTGCTAGCCAGGTCAGAGGTTCATTCGATATTAGGGAATGCATATTCATAGTAAAATGGCACCCAGAGCTGTTATCATCCAAACTATTACGGTATCTAGGAGAGATTTATGCTTAGATTGTACAGTTTCCACAGAAGTTTGATGGAAATCTATATGAAAAGTAAGTATCTAACCACTAGGTGGCATTATTCCAGTTGACTGTATGGTTGATCTCTGGAAGACTGAAGTAGATGTATGTTCCATTCCAGCATATTATTTTCTAGATGTTATTTAGGGATAATGCTGTTCTTTAGATTGTGAACTCCAACTGGAACAGAGAGTAATGTAATGATGGCAATATGGAATATTGGAATATGACTGTGGTATATAAATGAATAAACAAATACATGGTGCTGCCCTCACTGTGCACAGTATATTCTAACTAATTACTGACACATCTAAGGAGACAAGTCATCAGCACCCGTGAGGGTCTATATCCTGAGCCAGGAGTAGTAGTGGCAATGCTTGAGGCACGGGACTTGTCACAGTGCTACTGCATCACCATACCGGTGTTCAGCTGTAAACCTCACTCATGTGCCTCCAGTCAATGACAAATTCAAACAGACATACATAGAATTTTCAGCTTAAAGGGGTTGTCTCACTACAAGGATTGCTTTTTATGTTAAAGATCTTGCAAAAACAAGTCACTTTGCAATCTATGGTCATTAACAGTGTCCTACCTATTCTGAGATATCCCCTCTTGTATGGGCTACATCAGCTCCTCAGGTCACTATAGCTACAGACCTGTTTGATCTATCCTGATAGGCTGCCAGCACTGTTTGCTATAGCTACAGACCTGGCTTCTACTGCAGCCTAGTAGAAGCCAGTAAACATGCCCCTGAATTCAAAATGAAATCAAGAAAACAGGACTGAGGTGAGATTAATCAATGTAGTGAGACAACCCCTTTAAGTCAACATCAACAAATCACTTGTCATTTGACAATCATTCTTCTCTTGAGACTGTGCATGTTTTGCTGTAAAATGACTAGCTCCAAGGATAAAGTGAAAACGTACAGGTTTAAAACCCTAAAAATGCCTGCATACTAAATGAAAATCTGCTTTGTGTTTTTCCATCAATGCTGATACCACATGGACAGAACACTCACAATAAACATTCTCAGCACAGTCACACACACACACCCATGGAGATGTTGCAACTTACAATGCAAAATAAATTATGTCATGTATATTTGCCTAAACTTTTTCTGAATAGTTATAATGTAGAATAGAGTCAAGATCATGAAGTGCAGTATTCTAAAGATTTTTCTTTGTCACAAATGCTATCCACATTTTGGTACAGTCATTGAAGAGCTTAAAGGGTGCTTAAAGGGGTTATCCTCTTAAATAAATAATAGTTAAATCGGCATGATGGTGGATAAAAAAATAAAAAATAATAATACCTACCTGTCCCCCACCACTGATGATCCAGTGTTCTGCAACTCTTCATATCCTGGTTCTCATCCCTACATAAAGGAGAGACTCCCACATTATAGTCGCTGAATGGAGGGCAAACCTCTCCTGTGGGATAGGAAAAAAACCCAGAAGTGAAGAAGAGCAGATCACCTGGGAATTCTAGAGGGACAGCAGCTTGGGACAGGTAGGTATCTTTTTTGTTGTTGTTCCCCACCCTGGCTCCACTTAAAGGGATTTTCTCACCATTTTGTTTTACAGAACCACAGCCAGCTTAAGGCTCACAATTTCTGAGTAGGCTGTGGGTGGGTTTATAGCAGTGGTTGGCATATCAGCTCTGCTATTCCTAGCTGATCCTGTTACAGTGAAATGAGTGCAAGAGGGTTGAAAGAGAGGAGGGGAGGGGGCTCCTTTCACTATTAATCATCTTGATGCTGCAGCCGCTACTGGTTGTGGTATCCGATAAGTTAAAAGGCTGGGATTGGAGAAATGTGACCCAGTGATGGAGTTATGTAGCTCACAGGCCCAGTCACAAGTGAGACTCCTGTGAACCCCGTAGCTATGCTCTTAGGTGGCTGTACAGGGACAACACAACACACATAAATGGTGTCATCACAAAGCTTTATAATAAGATGGTGCCACTGGTTAGTCTATATAGAGACAGTATGGAATGGTGAAACCAGGTGGGTGTAGGAAAAGGCATGAACCAGGGGCTGTACAGAGACAACACGATACCATACAGCTTTTGCTAGCTGCACTCACAAGGCTAGTGTAGTGCACAAGGCTATAGAGTTTCAAAGGGTGACAGCTTGTCAGTATTTATACATGTAACAATGCTTCACTGCTCAAGTTAATGTATAGAGCAGGGAGTGTCATCACCATCCTGACCACTGCTTCAGTATGTAAGAGCATAGAGAATTGGCCTGTACCGAGAGAAACCTGTGAACAAATATAAGATCTGCTCCTAACTCTGAAGAAGAGAAGCAATTTCGGAAGAGCAATGTATTTGGTAATAGTCTTTATTTACCTTTGTAATGTATTTAAAGCTAATCAATGAAATGGAAATACCCCTTTAGATACTATTTAATTCAAGTGGACAATTAAAGTGGATCCCGCCCGCAATGCGGCTTGAATAAGGGGCGGGGCCGGGGCGCCGCCCCCCCGCCCCAAAGATTTTAATTTTACATTGCGCGGATTGCGCCGGGATAGTGAACATGTCACATTAACCCTGCCCGGCGGATTCGCCGTGCGGGGAGGAGAGACGGAATCCATAGTTCTCTATGAGAACTGTGGATTACCGTAATAGCTGGGACGGATTCCAGCCGTATTGCAGCGCAGTACAGCGTGCAATACGGCTGCAATCCGTCCCTGAAATAAGTCGTGTGAACGGCCCTTAAAGGGGTTTTGCCAAGAAGTGAGTTCCTTACCTTTTATCTGCTCAGGCGAGAAGATAAACTCAGCATGCTGAGTCACGGGGAGAGGAAGGGGGGCTGAGAGAGAGCCAGGGAGCAGGGAGCGTCTGCAATGTTTACTCAAATAATTACAATACAACCAGTGGATTCTCTATACAGCAGACAGACTCATACACTGCACTTTTCTCCCCAGTCCCTCCAAAGCTCGTTCATGTTTCCTGTCATCAGATAATAAGTGCAAACACGCAAGCACGGCCAGTTCAGCTGCTGTCAGTGTCCTGGTCGTATCTAATGTAAACTGTCAGGAAACTAAGGAGGAATGAGCAATGCTGTAGCTCTCACAGGCTTCACTTTTTTTAATGACATATATTAAGAAAAGTGATTAAATACCCATTTTGGAGGATCCCACATCAACATTATATCGTGGCAAAACCCCTTTAAGGAGAATAAGACTGGGAAGTACACTGCTATTATGATAAAACCTGCATATACAGATGTGTTCTTTAAATTTTCTCTTGGCTCAGCACATTCTGAGATGATTGTAACAATTTGTCAAATGGTCCCTTTGTTTAAAAAAAAACAAACAAAACAAAAAAAAAAAGCAACACTATACCAATGATAAATGTGGCTTTTTATTGGATGGTGAGAGAATGTATTACTTTTACAGGGGCGTAACTAGAGAAGCTGGGGCCCCATAGCAAACTTTTTGATGCCCCCCCCCCCCACTCGCCCGCCGCCCCGACCACGAACATTTACCAGAACATGCAGTTCGATAATACAAGGAGCAAATAACCTCACCATACTTCTCACTATCCTTCTGCTACCAAACTGCTACCAAACTATACCAAAACCAACATTACCAATAACACTGCTACATATGGACCTGATTATACCGCCAGAACACAACCACAAATTACCACCACATAGTGACTGAATAATACCCTACAGTATTACTGATCAGCATACAAAAGACCAATAGTACCGCCATATAGTGACCATATAGTGGTATATACTAGTGTACACAGGCTCTGCAGACTGTATATAACCACCATACAGTGACCATATAGTGGTAGATACCAGTGTACACAGACTGTGCAGACTGTATATTACCTCCATACAGTGACTATATAGTGGTAGTTACCAGTGTACACAGACTCTGCAGACATATAAATGATTACAGTACAGTTACATCTTGTTACACGCAGGTGACGTTTCTGATAAGTCGTTGACTTTCCCTTTTGTTCTGCATCCGGTCCAGACCACCATGATGACTGCTCCCGGCCACTTGTCCCTGCAGATTAAGACACAAATATCTTAGAAGCCTCACTTTTCCAGCACCTCACTCCCTGCCCCCTGGCTATATGGGGTCCATTTAGGCAGGCAGGGTTTACATAGGCTATAGAGGGCCCCAGATAGGCAAGGTTTAGGTAGGCAATAGGGTCCCCACATAGGCAGGGTTTAGGAAGCTATAGGGCCCCATAATGGCAGTCAAGCAGGGTTTAGGTATAGGGCCCCATATAGACAGGCAGGCAGGGTATAGGGGTAATATAGGTAGGAAGGTAGGGTTTAGATAGCTATAGGGCCCTATAGGTAGGCAGGCAGGCCTTAGGGTAGGCTATAGGGGGCCCATACAGGCAGGCAGGGCATAGAGCAAGCTATAGGGACTATATATAGGCAGGCAGGGCTTTGGGGAGGCTATAGGGGCTACATATAGGCAGGCAGGGCTTTGGGGGGCTACATACAGGAAGGTAGGTAGGGGCTATATACAGGCAGGCAGGTAGGTAGGGGCTATATACAGGCAGGCAGGGCTTTGGGGGGCTACATACAGGCAGGCAGGTAGGGCTATATACAGGCAGGCAGGTAGGTAGGGGCTATATACATACAGGCAGGGCTTTGGGGGGGGGCTACATACAGGCAGGCAGGTAGGGCTATATACAGGCAGGCAGGTAGGTAGGGGCTATATACAGGCAGGCAGGTAGGTAGGGCTATATAGAGGCAGGCAGGTAGGGGCTATATAGAGGCAGGCAGATAGGGCTATATACAGGCAGGCAGGTAGGGGCTATATACAGGCAGGCAGGTAGGTAGGGCTATATACAGGCAGGTAGGTAGGGCTATATACAGGCAGGTAGGTAGGTAGGGCTATATACAGGCAGGCAGGTAGGTAGGGCTATATACAGGCAGGTAGGTAGGGCTATATACAGGCAGGTAGGTAGGGCTATATACAGGCAGGCAGGTAGGGCTATATACAGGCAGGCAGGTAGGTAGGTAGGGCTATATACAGGCAGGCAGGTAGGTAGGGCTATATACAGGCAGGCAGGTAGGTAGGGCTATATACAGGCAGGCAGGCAGGTAGATAGGGGCTACATACAGGCAGGCAGGCAAGTAGATAGGGGCTACATACAGGCAGGCAGGCAAGTAGATGGGGGCTACATACAGGCAGGCAGGCAGGCAGGGGCTATATACAGGCAGGTAGGTAGGGGCTATATACAGGCAGGCAAGTAGGGCTATATAAAGGCAAGTAGGTAGGGCTATATACAGGCAGGCAGATAGAGCTATATACAGGCAGGTAGGTAAGTAGGGCTATATACAGGCAGGCAGGTAGGGGCTATATGGCAGGCAGGACAGGATTCATTAATATAAAAAAAAAAAAAATAAAATAAGAAAGCATTTACTCACCAGCTCCATGCTCCCTCGCAACTCGGCTCCCGGGCAGTCTGTGCTCGGCGAGGGCTGCACGATAATATGACATCATCGCGCAGCCCACGTCAGCACTGTGGGCCGGCGCCTGCGC
Source organism: Phyllomedusa bahiana (assembly GCA_025379985.1). Taxonomy (NCBI): domain Eukaryota; kingdom Metazoa; phylum Chordata; class Amphibia; order Anura; family Hylidae; genus Phyllomedusa; species Phyllomedusa bahiana. Next base: position 97,557 of record JAODAL010009079.1, read on the forward strand.
CTAGCAGCCGTGCGGTCCTGCGTCTGAGCGCTCGGGCCGGAGGGCCCGTACGTTCAGAGGCGGTACGCGCTGGGCCCCGCAGCTCCGTGTCCGCCGGCAGTGAACGTGTCACTAGCTGCCCGGGGCACGGGCCCCCTAAGAGCATGGGCCCCGGGGCAGCTGCTTCGTCTGCTCCTGCTGTAGTTACGCCCCTGTACTTTTATATCCTGAGAAATTAAAGCTCTTAATAAAATTCAAACATAGTTAACATAAGGCAGATCTGTCCTGTATGTAGTATGGTGATAATAACAAAGAATAATATATACTTCTCACCTTAACTATTTCAGTAGTAAAATAGCCAGTTAGAAAATGTGTCTACATCTACCCCACAATCACTGTCAGGTCATGTCAGGCCTGGAAATAGAGATGATAAAGTCATGGTCAAATAACTAATAAATTTGTACTATAGAGGTTTAATACTGGTATACTGTTCAGTCTTTGAAAAGACCTTTGGCGTATCTTGCAGCAAGAAATTGTTGTAGCTCTGCTCTATAGAAGTCATATGCCTAACTATTGTACACCAAAACTTGCACCAGGCATGGCACTTTTGAATGCACCAAAAATATGCGCCAAAGACATGAGACAAAGCTGTGAGACAAAGATATGCTATACGCCAAAGATATGAGACAAAGATGCAAGGCATAGCACATGCCAGATTTATGAATCCATATACGTCAGATTCATACATACTGCTGCATTCTACACTCCTCTATATCGATTTAGAACCCCTTAGGCTTCGTTCACACGGCTTATTTTGCCGCGGGTTGGCGCCGTACTGCGCGCCGGATTTGCGCTGCAGTACGGCGCCAATCCGTCGGAGTCATTACGGTAATTCACTGCTCTCATAGAGAACAGTGGATTCCGTCGCTCCCCCCCGCTCGGCGAATTCATCGGGCGGGGAGAAAGTGACATGCACATTATCCAGGCGCAATACGCGCCGTGGATAATGCAAGTCTATGGGGCCGGGGAGCGGCGCCCCCGCTGCGCTCCGGACCCGTCCCCGGCCCGCCCCTTATTTACGGCGGAATTGTGAGCCGGATTGCGCTCACAAATCCGTCGGGAATAAGCCGTGTGAACACGGCCTTAGACTCTCCAACATGCCGTATGTTGTTTTTTATCTAGGTTAAATTGGGAAAGTGCTAGATGGATGACTTTGGTCACCAAGACATATCTGTTGTTACAGAAAAGACAACCCAACAATGGGTTTTCTCATCAGAATTTATGCAATGTCCATGCTGCAAAAACATTTCTACTGGCAGCCAGGTTTGTTAGTTTTTTGCAATACTATATTGATTAAAGGCATAAATCTACAGGTAGCTGTGTGCAATGCTGGTGTGTTGTTTGGTCCTACTGTCTTGACCAATTGCAGAACCAAAGGCAACTCGCCATCTTCTCAGTGGTGGTGTTCAGTTGTGAAGTACACAGCGATAGAAGGGTAAATGCCCACCTTGCCCACTAACCATCCCTTGCGTATGATCCTCAGTGTCTTAGAGATATATAATAAGATCATGCAATTCCAGTAAAACATCTTGATGAACTGTCCTGCAGTATATTAGATCAGCGGAGGCTTTCCACACTTAAGTTTTTCTTCAAACCACAGAGGAGGATACTTGTGTTCTTTTTATATAGAAAATGAGTGACTCACATGAGATTGACACTTGTTGTTCTGTACTTCATGCTTTAAAATGGTAAAGAAAACCTAAAAAGGGGAAATGAAAATGGCTGACTGTCAAGATGGCTTCGCTGTTGACTTCCTTATTTCAGCTAAAGCAAGATAAAAAGTATGCGGCGGTGAGCTTTGACCCGATATCCACATTAATGCTCACGGCATGCAGTAATCACAACAGTAGTGAATGATTAGGAATGGTGCACAGTACATAGGGCCTTCTATTCTTTGCAATGTAGACAAAATATCATTTGCATGCTCTTTTAAAGTTTGCTTGTTGAAATGAGACATCTTTTTCCCACACAAGTCCCCAAATTTTCTGTCAGCTGCTTGCTTCTTTCAATATAAAAGTATTGATAGCTGCAAAGAGATGGGCGCTCATATGCAGACAGGCTGGGAGCCAAGTAATTCTTTAACCACTGGATGGAGAACAGTGTCCTAAAATGTTTTCTAAAAAGGATTTACAAGTTGATTGGCCGTTGGGATGGGGGTTTAGTAAGTCCAATAGGTGCATTCTTTTTCAAAAGTCCTCACTGAGGATCAGACCTTAAATTGTATGTGTCATCAAAAAATGACTTATTGTTTAACTCACATTTTTATGTTAAATACATTTTTTAGGAAATTTTGGTTATGTTTTTTTTTTTAATTTTCCATATCACTTTCAGTATTTTTTATTGTTTCTTAAGTCCTGCAGTTTTCACTTTGGCCACTAAACCTAATAATAGTCTGACACTTCCTGTTCTGAAGAGGGAGATTTTCAGTGTCTGCTCATTATCAGAAAAATCAAGGTCAAACTGAAAGGAGACACCAAAGTGGAGATGGAAAATGTCACAGCTCCTCCTCTCGCCCCCCCCCCACCTCCTCCTGCACAGTGATTTCTTCCCAGCTCACACAGCATGACTAGAAAACTCTACTATAGAAGCCTATGGGACAGAATCAGTCTTAAAGGAGTTGTCTCCCTTCAGAGTTTCAGAGAATGCATGAATGAAATACTCTGCCACTTCCTGGTTCAGACTGACTCATTTGCATAAGCTCTATGCTTGTACAGCTGTGCTGTGCTTTCAGATACTAATTAGAACAGATTAGCTTCTTAAACTACTAACAGGACTTCTTATCTGATCCCCAAAACAAAAGCCCTAATTACATTTCTGTTTATTTTACATAAATAAAGCTTTTTACTGCTGAGCAGCACAGGACACTGCTGAGACCTGTGTGATGATGTCACTCACTGTTATCTCATTGAACAAACAGCAGGGGGAGAATTGTATACAGGTCAGTTACTTAGGGAACTGAAATAGCCAGGGAGGTCATAAATTCACTTGTATCGCCTTAGGGAAAACAGAGGAACAAAGCAATATATTTGGAAAATGTCTTTATTTTGTGTTCCCTACAATTTGGAAGCTATTCTTTGTAGCGAGACAACCCCTTTAAGGCTCCTATGTGCATGAAGCTGCTGTAAAGTATCTCTCTAACTGCTGTTAAAGCAGTGCAAGCAAGAATGTCTTCCCCACAATCATATATAGACGGCCAAATTGAGAAATCTACAATCAGGAAATAAAAACGACTGAGAGGAAAAGGATATGGATCAGGGTCTTGATTTAATAAGTAAAAAAAAGAAATTGGCGACAGATTCCCTTTAAAAGCCAAGTCCTAATTCTACAGTGGACCTGCTTCATAACTAGAATATAATGTATTCATCAATAAAAGGAACATGTACAAATCTATGAACTGTATGTTTTGCAAGACTCATTAAGATCTTACCTCGGGGGCTAAAGTGCACTACACACTTTCAGAGATCAGGTTTTGGCTCACTAAGAATAAAATCATTTTTCACACTTCCAGCATTAAGCTAATAAGTTTGCATAAGTTACTGTAAGCTTGAGCTATAAATTTTTTTGGAAAGATGCTTATAATCACTTAGGTTGCTGATTTAAAAATAAAAAGGACACTTCAATTATACTGTAGTTAGTTCTAACTCTGCAGCATAAATGGAAAACTTCACCTATTAAGGTAAAAGTATCCCCTTGCTCTTCACTAACCAAACATGAGAATAGATTATATAGCTCAAGATAAAAGTTTGGAAAAGTTCTCCTATGCCTTTGGGTTTTATCTGTTCCCATTTTGGACAGTAATGACTATAGAAAAATAGATCTCCAAAGCAGAAAATTAAAGTTAGGACATTCTCTCTACAAGAATCAGAACCTGTTACCAGTACATGTCCATTGGGTGTGTGTTTACTGAATGAAGCTGTGTTAGTCACATCTCTACTAATTGTCAGTGTCAACCAACAGCGCTTTCAGTTCTGTTTTCTACAACATTGGGAACACTTTCTTTGAAGTTTTTGTTTTTCAGTGCATGTTATGGAGAGTAACATGACGCTGGTATAGAAATACTGGTGCAATGATCATAGTGAGAATGCAGGAAAGGCACAAATGTGTCTTTCTTGCACCTTCCTATCAGCACTGCTACTAACATGCTTTTGGGTTTCCAAGTGCAATGCTCCAATGCCGAATTTTCATTTTCATTTCAGTGGCATTGAACTCAATATTTCCAAGCCACTGTGGAAACCCTATAGTTACTGCTACATATTAGTACTATCATAGGTCAAAACCAAGTGTACAATCTAACCTGTTGCCCAATGTCTGTTTTGGTATTTCCACATTAGAATTACATCATGCCTTATTCAATCTATGTAGTCTATAATAGTGAAGTATTGTTAATGGAGATAACTCTGTCTGCTTATTTTATTGTGAAATTATTAGGATATATGTCATGATACCGCTGCAACTATTCCCACATTTTAGGAAACTAGTCGAAGAGGGTGCTTAGGTTCCAATGCACTAATGCAGTTCATACACCTATACTGAGGCGAGTAGTAAAAACTCATCAAAGGGGTTGTCTCATCACAATGATTAGCTTTTAATATGTAGCAAAAGGTAAATGAAGACTATTACCAAATACATTGCTGTTTTGATTTTGCTTTGGTCTCTTCTCTAATTGCTCAACAAACTGCCATTGGCGAGTCACTCTCTGCAAACTTATCTCTTGTTTACCTAAGCAAATGACATGCTTTCACCAGGGGCATAAGTACAGAAGCCTTGTCTCCATATCAAACTTTTGGATAGCCTCCCTCCCCTGCCAGCCCCTCCCCAGACCATGAACATTTACTGGGACCTCTTAAAAATAGTCATGCAGTTACTAGATAATACAAGAAGCAAAAACCTCACCATACACATCACCATCATACTGCTACCAAACAAATCCCACTATACCAGGACCAATATTACATAAGTACCCAGTTACAACGCCAGAAGACGACGACAAATTTCCACAAACTAGTGACTGAATAATACCACTACACTATTTTTAAATAAAAAACTTATATTAAGATAATATTACACCAAAAGTGAACAAAAAGTACTATGTTCACGGGCTAGCTCCTTTTTTTCCCCAACAATACCAATAGTAGATACGTGTACCAGGGTCTGCAGATGTTTTTATCTATATAATTTAAACCAATAGTGGATATATAGTGTAACAGGCTCGAGACAAATTTTATCTACTAAAATGACCAATAGTGGTTTTCCAGTGTCACAACTCTGCGATTGTATATTACAACCTTACAGTGCCATAAGTGATATAAACATAAAACACAGGCTCTGCAGACTGTATTTACCTTCAACGTGACCATAAGGGGTAGCCCAGTGTAAAAGGCTCTCAACATAAGTGATTAAATGCATTTTAATTTTGAAAATCACAGGTGACGTTTCTCTGACAAGTCGTTTCACTTTCCCTTTAGTTCTGCATCCGGTCCAGACTGCTATGATGAATTCTTCCCCACCCTATCCCGCAGATTTGAACAAAAAATATTTAGAATCCCACTTTCAGACTTCCCTCACTCCCCCCCACCCTGTAAAACTTAAAGGGGGGGTACAGTCTTAGAGGGGGGTGGGTAGGAACTGAAAACCCACCCCCGTAGGCAGAAATTTGGGCCCCATTTTAGGTAGGTTGCCCCTGGCGGGTAGGTACTGGCCCCAAATAACTATAATAGTTGAGGTATGTCCCAGGTAGCAAAGGTAATGTAGGGGGCCCAGGTAGTAGGTAACCCTGTTGGGTTTTGGGGCCCTAGATAGGTGGTAGGCCCGGGTAGATTTTAGGCATTGGGTGGTGGGTTTGGAAAAAGACTCCAAGTAGGTTGGTTGGTAGGCCCCTGGCAGGTTGGTAGACAGCAATAAGGCGCCAGGAAGATATGCAGTAGATAGGCCCCAGGCAGGTAGCCCATAGGTTGGAAGGTAGAATGGCCCTAGGTAGGTAGTATTAACCCATTAAGTAGTTTATAGGCCCCAGGCTGGTAGGTGGAGTAGTGTCGCCGCATTAATTGGTAGGCTTGGCCCCTTTAGTAAAAAAATATGCCAACCTTGATGGAGGCCTTTAGCACCATACGGTTTCTACGCATATTCCGCCAATGTCTTTCACCATTAAAATCTTTAGTTTGTTACTAAGTTTAAAATTTAAAATCTCTTGCAGTCAGTCAATAAAACAAAAAGCGGGGAAACAAAGACTGATATTTTTTTTTCACTCTAAGAACCCCCCCACACCCCTCCCCGGGGAAGGTGATTCGAAGCTGACGGTCTCGTAAATGCAGGGTGAAGAAAACCCCTTTAATTATACCGTACCACACATACATGCTGCTCCTTCCGATTACATGACAAAAAGGGATCAAAAAAATATAATGTAAAAACTACCCTTCTTTAGATCCAGCTTGACAGCACTAATTTTCAAACTGATACTCCCATCCCATTTTTTTGCCTTTAGTTCCACTCCTTTTGTTCTCCCCAAACCAAAAAAAAACCCCCCTTTTGAATAGCTCCCTCTCACTGGGGATTCCATAACTACTGTATGGCAGGCCACTGTGGTATGCACATCCTTGTCTTATCCTTATGCTGAATGAAGACCTCCTACTATTGCATATTCACACAGTTGAGTCACATTATTATAGAAATAGAATGAAGCTGCACACCTATTCTTTAAAGATGGGTGCTAAGAATCTTTCCATGTAACTTCAGTAGTTTAATCTACAGCACACCTTAGTTGAGGTTGATAAAGATGCAATTTTACATAGAAGTAGATATTACACGCGCATTTACTTGAGACGTAAATTGTGCTTAGATAATGAATCAGAGTACAGATCACAAAACGTTTTGGCAGCCTTAGCCTATCTACTGGAGGATGGCGGGTCATATAGAGAAATGAGCAGAGAAGAGTCAGGCTGTTTTTAAACTTTGTTTCTATTTGTCTACATAGGTGCTTAAAGATTTGTATATATCCTAACAAAATATAATATTTTGCTCCTTGTGACAAATAATAAAAAAGAATATGCTCACCTTCCTCCCGATCTCGGTTCCAGCGCCGTGTCTCTCTGGTCTTCACTTTACAGTCTGCTACTTTGGAACAGGCACGCCAATTTCATTCTTTTAACCTTTGCTCATAATAAAAATGTTCCATCCCTTTTCTAACTTCAGTACACACTTTTTATGCCTGGTCTGGTCTGGTGCCCTAAACTAAAAACTGCATTTTCCATTTAGATGCCCCCAAGTTTTGCATAGTGGCAATTAACCCCTTTTGCCAATTTTCTACCTCTTTCATAATACAATACCCCTAAGGGCTTTGGGGGGCGGGTTTTTATTAAAATTTGCATTTGTGCAGTCTTAGATATAAATGTACAAATAGAATCTTCTTAAAGAGAACCTGTCAAAGATTAGCCCCCTGCGGGGACAGCACAAGCTAGTGTCAGACAGCTTTTTCCGCGCGTGCCCCTTTTTTCTGAAAGTGCGTAGTTTCAGAGCATTTAATCTCAAATCTTTTTAAAAGGCAGGTGTTAAAGCCCCCCCCCCAACAACGATAGCCCCACCCACTGACGTTGTTCCATGTTTTACCTATTCAAAGAATGGGTTTATCGTAAAGGGGTGGGCGGGCTAGCCTCAGTGGGGGGGGTTTTTAAAAAAAACAGATCTTTGTTTGACTCTTTTCTGGCTAAAAATGCAGTTTTGGGCATTAAATACCAAAACTACAGCTTTAAAAATAAGGGACACAGCGCTGGAACAGCAGGTTTGACACTAGTTTGCTGCCTCACAAGAGGGGCAAAATTTATGTGACAGGTTCTCTTTAAAAACCCAACCCCCCATTTCTCCCAAAAGGACATAATGCCTGTAATTATTAGTACTCAATGCAGAACTTTATATTTATCAAATGACCTTCACCAAGTATGCCCAAACACCCCGTTGTCCAATCGCTTGCAATTTATGAAAACTTCCCTCATTTCACTATACTACAAAGCTTGATACTATCTGCAAAAATATAAAAGCGCTATTTATCCCCTTCCCTATATCATTAATAAGAAAACCTAAAAAAAAGGGACTCAAATTGGGGAATCACTTAGGCCCCATACACATTGCGTTTCCTTTTCCCATTTTGGGGATCCATTGGGAAAAACCATGAAAAAATTTATCCGAAACTGTGGCCCAAAAAAATTTATTTTCTCAAAGGTTTAAACCCCTTTTTTGTTGAAGAAAAGAGACACACTTTTGTAAGATACACAAAGCATCCAAATACAAAGGGTAAACGCAATCCAATTTGGACTTTTTTTGCCCCTTTTTCTTTAAACCCTCAGGCCCTGCTGCAGTATCTTTCAGGATACATTTTTTAAGGTATCCTAACTGATACCACCAATGGAAAGGATAAATGTGATGTGATTGGGGGGCCTTTCTACACTCCCTATTACATGGTTAGCTGTTTTAAAACCCAGAGTAAATAAACTGTAACCATAAGGAAGATATATCCAAAAATTGCTAAGATCCACTTATCATTTTACCAGTATTCCCCTTTTTTAAATTTTCTTTAATAAAAAATTTTTCAATAAAAAACCCCGGTCAATTTTGCAATTTTTGGATATGTCTATACCATGACCCCCCAAACGGGTCCAAGCGCAAAGTTGAGCAACAGGAGAAACCGAACATTGAAACAACGAAAGCTGAATAAGGGTGAGCTAACCTCTATATATTGAAGATAGGCAATTTTATATTATATTATTAGCCTGTGCTAAAAGCTGGATTGCTTAAATGCAGATGAATAGTTTTCTATTTATCCAAACATATACCTTAAAGTTATATGTACACATAGGCATCAAATAAATGATGTGTGCTTTTAGTTCACCTTTTCACTACTCTTCTAAGCATAGTTCCAAGTTTCTGACAATGCTCGGTCCCAACTGTTTGTTTATGCAGGAAAATAAACTGCTGCCTGGTTATATGCAATGTTTCATGACTGTAACCATTTTTCCCCAAATGGGAAAAAAAAATGCCCAAAAAACCTTTTTGGACTCTGCCACTATTTAAATGGTCCGTCCAATTTTTTATATTATGAATGGCAGGCTGTTGTAACATAAATCACTTTTACCTAAAAAAACATTTTTCTTTATACCAGCGGGTCCCGCTATTCCCAAAGCCAAGAAAAAAAGTTCCCCCTCCTTTCCACAATTTTCCCAAAGGGAAAAAATCTTGAAGAGAAAACTTGTTTTGGCTAAAAACAAAAAGGGATGGGAAAAATTTTTGTAAATTGGCTGGGCTTTGTTACAACAACCATAGTGGGGGGGAAAAAGACCCCCTCCAAAGGTAACACCACTAAATGGGGAAAATGGAAATTTTTATACCAGTGCAAAAATTCCTTGAAGGAGCTCCTTATTTTAAAATAAAAAATAATATTCTTTTGCACTTTTTATTTTCTTAATTTAAAGGGTACCCTACAGAAGGCCCAAAAAAAATCCGCATTTGCCAAGGGACAGGTTTTTCAAAAAGGATTGAGGTATCTTTTTATTTTCAAAAAAGGGGGGGCCCCTGACCCAGCAAAAAAAACTACAAGATACTTTTCTTTTTAATAAATGAAAAAGTTTTGAATTCCAAACATGTTTTATTTTGACTTTTACCCACTTGTTCAAAAAAAAGCAATATTACGTTGGGGAAATTGGAAAATAAAATTAAATAAATCAAACAAAATTATGTTTTTACTTTTGGCGAAAATAGCAAAATGCCCGGGTTACAATTTAAACGCAATTTTATTTCGTAATAAAGGTGGGGGGAAAAAATTTAAATTTTTCCTTACTTTTTTTCTTTTGCGACAGATTTAAGGGGTTTTAAAGATATATCTAAACAGAATCTTTTACACCGTTTTGAAAGGTGTTACCTTAAAAAACCAAAACAAAATAGTTTTTGGGGAACCCGTTTTTACAGGTTACTACAACCAAATATTCCCCCTGTTGGTGCCAAAAATCCTTTTTAAGAACCTAGATCCCCCCTTTTTAAAATTTCATTATTTTTTCCTCCCTTTAAACCCCAAAAAAATTTAATTTTCCCCCCCCCTATGAAAATTCCAAAACCTGATTTTTCCAAAAAAAAAAAGTTATTTTAACTTTTGGCCCCAAAAATATGAAAGCTTCTATTAAAACACTTTTTCCCATAGCAACCAAAACAAGGCGTTTGCTTTTTCCAGACACTACATGAAATAAACGCTTTAAATTGGTTGAAAGGGCAAAATAGTTTTTAAAAATAACAGTTTTTAAAAGTGGGTTTTGTTCTGAAAAAATTTTACGAGGGTTTTCGGGATTTAAAAGGGTTTTTCCCACCCTTTAATTTTAGGGCAAAAACCCCATTTAAAACCAACAAAGTCTGATGCTTTGGCCCCCATTTTTGGAAACGGGGCCCTTTCCAAAAGTTCCTAAAGGATAGCAAAATCGTTTTAAAAACCCATCTTTTGGGCTTTCGAATAGGTCATGCCAGTTTTATTTAGAATTCTATTAAAAAAAGAGGGGCAAAAAATCCTTTTTATCAAAAATTTAGGGGCCGTTTCCCCAATGGGGTTTTGCCCCAGTTACCCCACAAACATTTCAAGGGAATTTTATTATAACCAAAAATAAAGGTTGAACCCCCTCTAATGTTGATAGTCTATTTTTACAGATCAGAAGGGTATGATTTTCAGTACCTTACCAATAAGCTGACTGAAAGAACCTCTTCATTGCTTACCAAGCACAGAGCTGTGTATTTGGTAGTGCCTGTGCCTGGTATTCATCCTAGTCCTATTAACTCCTTAACTACCGCCCGCCGACTTTAGATGTCCACTGGTGCAGGTCGTTCGTCTGCAGCGACGTCTTAAAATGTCGCTGCAGACATCGGAGTTTGCGGCGCCCGGGCTCCGCAGCAGCGCTGGAATCAGGGCTGTACTACACAGCCCTGATTCCAGAGCATCCCCTGCGAGCACCTGGTAGCAGGGTAACCTCCGCATCCCAGTGCTTTAACCCTTTGATTGCCGCGGATCGTCACTGCAGCGCAATCAAAGGGTTTCCTGCTCTGTTGGGTGATCGGAACGCCCGGTGACCCGACAGAGCCCAGGGAACGGCTGCACAGTCAGCCCTGGGGACCTAGAGTGGCCCCAGGGCTGTCTGTATAACAAGCCAGTGACCAGGACACACTGTGTGCTGTCCTGGTCACTGCCTGTGTCAGACTGACACAGATTATAATGTATTAGCATATATGAATATGCTAATACATTACTAAATGTAAAAAAAAAAAAAAATTTAAAAAAAAATTAAAACAGTTCTCCCTTCAGGGGATTTAAAACAAAAGTTAAAAAAAGCAGAAAAAGTGTAAAAAATAATGAATAAAAAAATGAATAAAAAAATAAAAAAAATATTTAATAAAAAATAATTGTGCATATATTACACACACAAAAAAACCTACACATATTAGGTATCCACACAACCGTAATAACCTGTATAATTAATCTAACAAGTTATTAATTGTGAAATGTGAATGGTGTAAAAAAAATTAAAAAACAATAAAATGTTTAAATAAAAAAAATTCTGCAATTATTTATAAGTGAACTTAAATACCCCCCAAAAAAGAAAATTTGTGTCAATAAAAGACCCCAATACAACTGGGGAATTGAAAATAAAAAAAAAGCTACAACGTTGAAACGAAAGGGAAGCAAAAAAAAAAAAATGTTCTGGTCATTAACTACTTTTCAGGCGTTCGGCTCAAGGGGTTAATTTCTATTAATTTAAGTCGAACTGAGCTGCAGAGCTTCCGTACAAGGCACAACCACTACAAAATGTTTGCTTTTACTAAGCTGGTGCCTTTACTAAACTGATCAGTGGGGTCAGACCTCCAGTAATTTGATATCTTTGAATGGGCCATCAGTATTAAAGTCCCCTAGAAAAACTTTTAATGAGTGATCCCAATAGGCACAAGCCCGGAGTTTTGGACATCAGGAAGAAAAATTTCTAAGGGTTCTTCGTGAAAGGGTTTTTATTTAAAGAGGGAACAACCTAGAGAAAGTGCACCTTTCAAAAATCCTAACCACAAAAATTCATTGATTATGAGTTGCCAAATTTTGGAAAAGGGCCCCCCCAAATTATAAATTTGGGGCACACTAAATTAGACAAAAAAAAGGTCACCATAAAATTCCTTTTAAAATTTTTCAATCGTAACATGCTCAAAGATTATGCAGTCGTTATAATATTGTGATAATGAATAAGTGGCAATAGCATCTGATAGTTACTTCCCATGATCATGGTGATGTCACTTTAAAAAAGTATTTGTCATTTTTTCAACCCGGTGATCACGCAAAAACCAAGATTTTTCGCATATATTTTTGAAAAAAATGGCAATACATTTCAAAGTTTCAAATTTTTATAAATACTGGTTTTATTGACTCCATCCCCCATTTAGATCCATCCTTTTGTAAAAATGTAGAGCAGAAGGGAGGAATTCAATAATCCTCTTTGGCGATGTCCAAAACTTAAATTATATTGGCAAATCGTTGTAGAAATAACATTGGGAGTTTTTCGGGCTCCACTTTGTGAATTTTGGGAGGTGTAGATAATTTACATGCTTAAAAAGCAAGTTATAATAAATCTTCTGCTGGTAGCTAAAAAAATCTTTGCTGATGTTTGGATGTTCTTTAAATAGCTTCAACATTCTCTCAGAGCAGTTAATCACATGATTTTATATAAAAAACAAAAATCTAAGTTGCAGTTTGCAAATTTTCAGCCTACATACACTATAGCAAACTTAGATACAAGCTGGACAAACCATAAATATCGATAGTATACCAAAGATCACAACAAAAATAATTCTAAATTATTAAGAAAATTAATTTTTATCGAGAAATTATTTTAAACAAGCTAAAAAATGTATTAAAAATATGGCACAACAAAAGTGGAGAGGTACAGGTCGTCAGTATGGGAATCATCAATAATACAAATTACATAAAGAATAATAGTCACATTATCTCAAGCAAAATATATACATCTACCGAATAGATATATCATAACTGGGTGTGGATAAAAAAATATAAATTCAAAAAATATGTGCTTTGTACAAAAATATATATTAATGATATGTATATATATTAGCCACATTCCCAAAACAACACCTACATCGACATATTGAAGAAAACCATAGTTCATAGAGATATGCATATATCAAATAAGTGTAGCATTGCAAAACATAAACTATTTTGGGATCACAAGTGCATAGTCAACACATAAGTGAAAATGTGCAATATACAGTATATGGGGATAGAGATAAGCATAATAAAAAGTACTGATAAAGAGAGAGTCAAAATTTACAAACTTACATAATGATATTACCCAAAAGATGTCCAAGAAGTAAATTCCCTACGCGCGTTTCGCATACATGCTTCTTCCCCAGCATGGCTGCACTTTTTTAATATATGCATATCTCTATGAACTATGTTTTACTTCAATGTGTCGATGTAGGTGTTGTTTTGGGATTGTGGCTAATATACAGTATATACATATTATTAATATATATTCTTGCACTTAATACTTTAATATTTTCAGAAATTTTTTTTTTTTTATTCGCAACCAGTCATGGTATATTTATTGCATAGATGTATTTGTTTTGCTTGAGATAATGTGACTATTATTCTTTATGTAATTTGTATTCTTGATGATTCCCATCTGACGACCCTTACCTCTCCACTTTTGTTGTGCCATATTTTTAATACATTTTTTAGCTTGTTTAAAATATTTTCTCAATAAAATGTAATTTCCTTAATAATTTAGAATTATTTTTGCTGTGATCTTTGGTATAGTATAACATTTTCAGCCTAGTACAGTTTGGGTTCCATGGTTAAATAACTTAACAGGATTAAAAAATGCTACAATTACATAGCCTGGCAGTATAGTTGTGGGCTGGCACCACACTACTGCTCACCCGAAGCAGGTTCTTATGTCTGATTTAATGCATGGGAATAACCGTTTTTTATACTACTAAGGGGATGTAGTTAGTGTCTTAAGGCCGACACTAGGAAGGTTCATTTTGCAAAGGAGCTTCCCTAGGCAGAGTAGTCATCCAAGCTTTGCTCAAGTGTATATGCTCTATTGACCTTGGTTCTATTCTGACGCCAGTAGTAAATTGTGAATATAGAAGTTGCAGATGGCTGACCCTGTGTCACTGATCTATGACTAATATTCATATTGTTCCTCCTTAGTACTAAACCACAATGATTTAGGCATTTTCCGTAAGTAAACAACCACGATCACCTCCCTAAATGATGTGTCCTGTCCTGTTATTCTGACAGGGCATCAAGCTGAAACCAGTACAGTACACTGCCAAATCTCCCACAAAAATATATTCTAAAATTATTGCTTGGGGCAAATTTATGTGGTTGATTAGAGGCAACAAGAGGAATAGAAAGCTATAGGCCCTCTCTTCTCAATGTACCCCAAGGTCAATGCAATTTGAAGTCTGGCGGAAAAGCATGTGGCTCTGTAAACTCTGATCCAGTGCACAACAAAATACTGAACCCACCTATCTTTCACATCTGCTGCAGACAGTCCTGGTGTTTTCGGCCTCGTGATTAAGTCATAAGTCTAAATCAACATTTTTGTTCAGAACAGAGACAGATAACATTGCAGAAAAGGAATATTTTTAGCAGGACTGATTTTGATGCTACACTCAAGCAAAAGAATATTGCCAGCTTAAATTTCCTGCTGGGATTGACTGCAGGAGTGGAACTACTGGGGGAGCAGCTGTAACAACTGCTACTACAACTGCTACAGGGCCACCGCCTATGGGGGCCTGACACCTCTTGCTTCAGATAGCCCAGGCCCTCTGTCCTGAGTGTTCAGAGGCAGGACTGCCCAGTCTAAGCAGAGCAGAGCGCCACCAGCACTCCGCTCTGCTAATCCGCCTGTTAAGCCTAAAGCCTTAGGCCTTAAGCCTTCCAGGCATCTGCCTGAGTGGTGTGATGACGTCATATTATGGCGCTGCCTGTGCTGGCTTAGTAGCTGGCCTGCCGCTCGTCTCCTCAGGGGATTGTGGAGGCAGATGAGTTGGTTGTTTCTTTTTTTTAACACTAATGGATCCTACCTAAAGCCTTTCTACCCATATGGGGCCCCCTATAACATAACCTAAAGCCTGCCTACCTAAAATAGGGGCCCCCATTAAAATACCTAAAGCCTGCCTACCTATGTGGGGCCTCCTATAACCTACCTAAAGCCTGTCTACCTATATAGGGTTCCCTAAAACCTACCTAAAGGCTGCCTACGTATATAGTGCCCCCAGGGGCGTAACTACCGGGGTAGCAGGGGTAGCAGTTGCTCCGGGGCCCGTGCGCTCAGGGGGCCCATGCCCCGGGGAGCTGCTACGCGTCCCTTCCCCGGAATGCCACACCTGGGCCCGCCGGCAGTGAACTTAACAGTTCACTGCGGCGGCGGGGAGCTGAGGGGACCGGGGGCGTGCTGCCTCTAACGCCCGGGCCCCCGGCCCGAGCGTTCAGAGGCAGCGTTCCATGGAGATAGCAGAACGGAGCACCGATCGTCCGCTCTGCTAACTTCCCCTTGCCG